>JANSTW010061688.1:0-11189 GCA_027564275.1 Diadocidia ferruginosa
CCACCTTTGATATAGTCAAAGATATAGTCGTCAATGAAAACCATGGTATCAGATAGAAAAAAGGGTAAAAATTGGTCTCTATGCTCCCTCGCTTTGGAGTAAAGGACACGATGATGATGATGAATATATAACTCAGATCCAAGGTTGATTTGTATGAATGCCTATTAGGTAGGTGTTATCGAACTTCACTGACGAAGGATAGCTTCGAAAAAGTGAAACTTTTATCGGAATATGTGAGTAAAAACCGGTCCGAGAGCCCCCATCATAACTGAGATTCTGATTTTACTATATTTCTACATTTGAAAACTGACAATACAAAACATTCCCTATATTACTTCACATTTTTGACTAATAAGTGTGAACTAATAGATATTTACAACATTTACCAATATTTACCAATAACCGATAAACAGTCTCTTTATTATGCTCAATTTTCAAATAAATATTTTGGCATAAAACATATATACCTCGATTCCATGGGCATTCTGATACAAAATCCAATTAGAACCGAGTCGAAATTGGCTTAAAAATGGTTTGAAAATACCCATGGAAACGAGGTAATAGATATAAATTATATGGAGCCAAAAACAATCGCAGATTCAAGGGCCACTTATTACATACCGCCACCCAATTTAAAAAAAAAAGTCGTATGAGAGTGAGGGGACCATTAAAAAAAATTTGTTCAAATGCGTCTACTGATAACGTACTTTCTCTATATGCTCATATTTTTCGGGCATTTTTAAATTAAAAAATCATATGGGAGCACATCTTCATCTTTGACCTAGAGACTCCAAATTCAATTCCAGAGTATGGAACCACTAAAAACTCACCTTTACCAAAATGTGTCCAAATCGATTCACTGGTAAAAAACTTTCTTTTTTCGGTCAATTTTAGAGGAAAAAAAATCGTATGAGAACCTTCCTTCATCTTTAACCTAGAGACTCCAAATGCAATCTTAGAATATGGGAGCACTAAAAACTCACCCTCTCTATATGCTCATATTTTTCGGGCATTTTTAGAAGACAAAACACCCTTCATTCATTGACTTAGAGACTCCAACTGAAATCCCATAGTATGGGACCCTCAATAAAAATTGGCCAAATCCCTCGACAGTCGACTGGTGTAAAACTTTCTTGTGCCCCATATTTTGCAAACGGACGGACGGACGGACACTTTTTATTTTCTAGTTTTTTTGAATCAGGGTCCCGTCAATTTGACTATTTTGACTTAAATTAAAGCTATACAAATATAATGCTACATAAATTATTATCCATATATCATATCAAAAAACGTCATATTTTTTGGAAAGCTCTATAACGAAAGCTAGAGCTACGGGCTTAGGCAAAGCTAGAGCCACTAATATTACAAAAGTATTCACTTTTCGTTGCCTGTTCCTAAATAAAAAATGTATAATTTTGTATTTTCGTAAAACAAATTGAAAGAAAATCTACTATATATGTTTATACGTTAGTACACGCTGAACAATTTGTTTGATTCATTTAGATGCCATAAAAATTATGGAAAAAAATCCATATTATATGAAAGTGGTACTGCTTTCGAGCCACTTTATTAATAATTATTAAAAAGTGTTTTTAAAAATAAAAATGGCAGATTCAAAATGGCTGATATTTGATAATAAGAGAAGAGAATGTATCAATTATCTGATAAAAGCTTAGTATCTATTTTCTTTATTTATTAAGAAATGTAATAATTTTGTTTCTTTACTAACTATACTAACGAATGTTGTAATTTTCTGTACATCATTTATATGTATACATAGCAATAATTATGTCCTCAGAAACCGATAATATTATATAAAACATAAAATTTTATTTATATCAATTTATCTTAATCCTTATTGCAATCTAAATAGCTATATATTCATAGTTGTGTTAAAAGGATAAAGGTAATATAATTTTACCTTGTCCTTGTACACATATATTTATAGATAATATGCGTTATAAAATAAAGACATCGAGCGACCCTCTCGTTAAAATTCAATTGTTTCATTTTCATTATATTGACATAAATCTTTTTTGTATTAAATTTATACAATATATAGGTATTCGTGTATTATATAATAATAGAATCTTTGTTTTATATATTATATTATCCTTGCTATATCCTTGTTTAACTCAATATATTCCAGGGCGGTGCTTTTCATATAGGGTCTAAGTTTGCATTTAAAATTCCTAAAAATTTATAAAACTATAGATCAATATTTTTATTATATTTATTAAATTTAATTATTGATTTCTTATTAAGAATTTATTTTTGTAAATTTATATTGTAAGTATATCAAGAAATAAAAAAGTTGCTAAAAATGCAGAAATAATAAATGATACGTTTTGTATGTAAAAGCTTTCAATTTTCTATAAACCCTAAATTTATGTAAAGAGAGTTAAATCAATTTTTTTGCAAAGCTTTGTGGGCGTTCCATTTATTTTGAAAAAAGTGCTGCTTTCACAAAGCTTTTGGGCTATTAGGTTGAAGATAGCTTTCAGACAGTTTATTTTAATACAAAATCGTTTCTTTTATATGCAAGTTATTGTCGCCGCGGACGTCACTGTATATATTATAATTGTATTGTACCTTGTAAACTTAATTTTCAAAACCATTAAGATTAAGTTTAATGCTTTAAGAGCTTAAAACATAATAACATTCAATAAATACTTTGTGCTATATATAAACGTGTGTAATATATTTTGTCACTATTGGCGATGAAAAGAAAATTACATAGAGATTTAAATAGAAAAAATCACCCTTCCCTGTATTATATATTCCTGTATTATGTACAATGTACATAGAAAGAATATATTATAATATAGGGGGTTTTAGGTATTTATACCAATTTACCTTTCTCGCATATATATCTACTTATACCCAACTATATATAGTTAAAACCCAAGGTATTTATTGCATTCTTCATTTATTAATAGAAAAATGTGTATAATATATTTAGAGAAAATGTACAAAGAAGAAAATGTATGAAAAATAAGCAAGTTATAAGAATTATAATGAAAATGCTTGTGGATGGGTGGTTGGGGTGAGTTTTACTAGCTACCCTGTATGCGGAAAGTATGAAGATATTTTAAATATAATAAGCTAAAGCTGCTTTAGTAAACAATGTATATATATACAGCAGTAATGTACTATCTTTTATTGCATGTAATAAAACATTTTCTTTCAATAAAAATGCTAAACTTGTGCGACAAAACAAATATTACTTATTAGATATTTTGTAACACTTAGAGTTAAGTAGCTATATATATAAACTCTGTAGTATACTCTGTATTTATATATCAATGTTATATAATACAAAAATATATAAAATAAATATATAGATAATAGTTACTGCAACAACAACAACAACGAGTAATAATAATAATATAGAAAGACGTGTAAAATAATCTTATTTATGCAGCAAATATTGCAGGAAATTTATATAAAATAAATATTATAATATCTAGATGCGGGAAGACAGCACTAAGCATCTACTAGTATAGAGTTAGAGTTTCAATTAAATATTGAATAATAATTTATTGTGACATTTTAAAACGAAAATTTCTAGTTATATTATTTTAAAGTATAATAAAATCTTATTATTTACATAAAGATAATTTATTTTGCCCTTTGTTACATACATATAATTTTTTGTGACATTTAAGTAATCTTAAAATGTGCAAACAGAAAATTGCATACGAGAGCGAGATATTTTGACATTAATTATTTTCGATTTATTAAAAGTAATTTTAAATTGGTTTTTATATACCAGAAAGTAACAGAAAGTTAAAATATTTTTTTTTATTTTACATCGTCATCTTCCATTCCCTCGATAATTGACCCATCAAGAAATACAATTGTAGATTCAAAAGAAAAAGCTAATATTTATTAAAGCTTATAAATTTTGTTCCGATTCGAATTTCCCAATTAGATAATAGCAGTCGGCCATATAGCCTTTAATCTCACATGTGACCAGCAAACTTAAAGATACTCATTTTCACGATAGGGCTGTACTTAAGGTTTTATTATAGATCTAGACATTAATAAGGCTACTGGTCCTGATGCTAGTTATACATCAAAACGTTCTACGGGTGATCTATTGACGTTCTTGATTGATAATAAATAATCATGGTTATGGGAGACTTAAATTCTAAACTTATATATTTTAAAGGCATTTGATAGAGTATGGCAATAATGTTTAAAAGCTAAACTATCAGCTATGGATGCGGCAATTCTTTGACTAAATGGGTTCAAAGTTTTCTTCATAATCGATTGATTCTTGTAGTTTTAGATGGAGTTATCTCCAATTCGTTTAATATATCAGCGGGAGTACCTCAGGGATCTGTTCTCTTTTCTACATTATTTATAATATTTATAAATGATCTATTATCACTTACTGATAATCCAATTCATAGTTATGCTGATAATAGCACTCTTCACTCTTCATATCAGTTTGGTAGACATCATAACGCGACAGATCTAGGCTTAGCTCGACAAAATATGATTAATTCAATTAAAAGTGACTTATAGTTAGGATATCTGGAGTAGAAATAATTTCGTGTAATTCAATCATTAAAAAAAAAATGCATGTTTATTTTCGAATAAAAACAATAAAATAGTCCTAAATATTAATTTCGATTCAAATATTATTACATTAAATTCAAACCTAAAATCTTTTGGAATGGATTTATGTGATAATATTTTGTGGCATGATCATAATATGGTTAATATAACTTAAAAAGCTGCATGTCGTATAAGATTTCTTAGAAGATCTAAAAAATATTTAAGTAGCGAAAATGTTGCATTAATTTATAAAGCATTTATTATGCTACTTCTGGAATATAATTAACATTTATGAGCTAGAGCGCCAACTGCTTCTCGTAAATTTGTAGATAAAATTCAAAATAGTGCGTTTAAAATAATAAATGACCCTGATATTATAAACATAATTGATTCACTTGAGCATGGACGAATGATTGGTGCTTTGTATATATATAAATATTTTTTTAAGTTTTTCAAAATAAACACAGTCGACAGAATATTAATTTCTCCTATTAACAATTAAGGACATTTGTTGTAAAAGTATTTTTAGTAGACACGTAGAATAGCTTAATATTATGTACTTCTTTTTATATTATTGTCAAAATATGAGATGCAATTTTCATGCTCTGTTACTACTTCTAATTGCTGTAATATCTTTTTATCTATGATTACTATATTATATAAATGTGTATACACATGAAATCTTTACCATCACATCTTAAACGTAACCTTTGCCTCAATGCACTAAAATACCCCAGTGTACAAACACAATCACTGATCTAACCAGCTATATAGTGTCTTGGTTTTTATCTTTTAATATTTGTGTTAGGTATAATAATAACATTTTAAAATAAACGAAATGCTTGTACGTTGTTATAAATGCAAACATTTACTTTTAACATTTTAGCTTAAATCCTTTCTATAATCTATACATATAGTATAGAGTAGACCATCTAGTTCTGGAGGTATCTCTATTGTTGTAAAAGCTCCGCAGTAGATAGCAAAAATTTCATATAGCCATAACATAGTTTTGTCTATATAGATATGAAACAGCTTAAAATATACCTTGAATATGGGATCCGATATTTCACTTTTCATATCATGTACAAATGTGGTATAGTATGAAAATATGTTTTCATTTAACTATAATGTACAACAATGTAGATTAGATGAAATATGTATATACGAAAATAGAAAGAAAATGTGAAAAATCCAGCACTAAAGTACGAACATAAATGCATACTACAGTAAACTATTATACATAATAGTGGGGGAAAGATAAATAAAAAATTATAAATTTGTTTGGTCAATTATTGTGGGAACCCTGAAGTCCAAATTTATATATAAAGTGACAGGTTATTTTATATTCTATAACTTGTGCTTTTAATTCCAAGTAATAATTAAAAATATAAAAGAAAGAAGCTGTAGAAATATTACGTAACAGTAATAAATATATTTAACATTTTCTTAAAATTCGCTAAAGCAATATACAGACAAATACAACTTGTTGCGTGAACAAATTTTTTTTAAATATCTTCAATAATTCGTAATCGAAATAAAATCAGAAAATAATAACATCAAAACATTTACTAACGAAATAAAAAAAACAGAAAAAGTTATTACGGATTTTCTGAAAATTCGCTATATATCAATAACTTTTTGCAGTTTTTTACAAATTCATTATTTCATAAATAATAATAAGAAAATTATAAAAAAAAAATAATAACTTGAAAAGATTAACTGAAAAATATAAAAACAATTATTTAAAAAAACAATTTACCATTTTTTTAAAATTCGCTAAATCAATATACACAAAGAGATAACTTACAATATGTGAACAAAATATACAGTTTTTATTTATTACGTGTAAAAAGTCTTTGGGCTCAAAACCCAGATCAAAGATATTTATTTAGTCCATGAATCCTATTGGACTTTATCTACTATCCTCAGCCAACTAAAAAAAGCTGTATTCGACTTGTTTCTTTTCCCGAAAATTTTCAAATTTTCCTCTACTATAAATGATGGATGAATATTGGATACACAGCCAAGCACATTATACTAACAAAACGATTCAAAGGCGCAAAAATACCAGCCTATTTTGATACGGTTCGTTGCCAGACATCATATACTTTTCTACCATGTAAAGTTATTTCATCCATCCATCCATCTAGCCATCCATGTGTAGCACATACAGCAAAAAAGATACTACTTTTACTATTCGCATACTGAAATGTTCACTCGAATCAATGTAAACATGAAAAAAATATTTTTTTCTTTTGCTATTTATATGCCTTTATAATATTATGTACACATAATGTATAGTACTTTAACCTGGGAGTCAGTACTGTGTGTGCTACAAATATGTTAAGAGTTAAGCAAAAATTCCAACAAAAAACCAAGCCTCCACACTGCCAGCCACCTCATCCATATACATACAATGCATTCTTTCTTTCATAATATTCTTTTTTGGGAAGTGTACTCTGCTCAGAGTTATAACTTTAGCTGCGATACTAGCTGCTTTATAGCACTGTATATTGTATACCTTTAGTCTACAGTACAATCTACATACGAATACGTAATAAATGTTAAAGACTTTGGTGTATGTTCAATTCAATTTGAAACTGGTTTTTTGTTGAATCATTTACAATTTCTTTGTTCGGCTTTTTTGCAACGTTTTTTTTTGCATTTTGTTAGTTAATGTTTTGCTGTTTTTATTTTTCTTATATGATAAAATTCTGATTATGAAATAATGAAGCTATGTGTGAAAAATTTTGTTCGAGTAGAAAATTATCTCTCTGTATATTGATTTAGCGAATTTTAAGAAAAATGAAAATAGTCTTCTTTTATTTGGCTAGTTAATATTTTGCTCTTTATATTTTTTAAAATTATTCTGATTGTGAAATAATCAAGATATGTGTAAAAAATGTAATTCACGTAATAAGTTGTCTCTGCATTTTGATTTAGCGAATTTAAAAAAAATGGTATTTTTTATTAATGTTTTTATTTTCTTATAAATTTATGATTGTGAAGACAGTAGGTTATCTCTCAGAGTATTGATTTAGCGAATTTTAAGAAAATTGAATATATTTTGTTTTTTGTTTTTTCTTATTTTTTATGAATGTGTTTCTATTTTTATCAGCTTTTTATAATATTTCTTATTATGAAATAATGAAGCTTTGTGTGAAAAATTTGGTCCTCACAGTTAGTTACCCTCTGAGTATTAATTTAGCGAATTTTAAAAAAATGGTAAATATATTTTTTTGTTTTTATTAATATTTTACTGTTTTTAATTTTTATTAATATATTTGATTATAAAATAACGAAGCTATGTTTGAAAAATTTGGTTCACACAGTAAGTATTGCTTTAGCGAATTATAAGAACATGGTAAAAAATGCTTTATTACTCCTAAACTTCCTGTTATACTTTATATTATTATCAAAATCTACCATTTAAAAACAAATTCCATACAAACTTTAAAATAATGGAAATAAATACATCACTCACATAAAAAGTGACTTGCTACACCCATTGTACTTAGATGGCAATAATTTTTTATTTTAGTTTATTTTACTCCACAATAATATTGGTTAAATATAAATAAAAATCAAGAGTAAGAAGTTTTTTTTCCCGATAGGCCGTTTGTGCAAAAATTGCAATAATGAAGAGGATAGTAGATGTAATAAAATATTTAATTTTAAATTGGTTAGCATTGTGGTGTAGTGTGTTGACGTTTAGTATATAGATGGCATACAGTGAGAAATAACAAAATATTTTAAAATGTATTATTATACCATGGATTGATTAAAAATTATATAAACAAAAAAAAACAGTGCAAACCCATACACATGAGTTTTTAAGACAGTCCTTGGCCATGTTATTTAACTGTGGGTGAAGAGGAAGAGGAATATTTTTTCAGTTTCAATATTTTTAATTGATTTAATTTTTTACCAAAATAAAATACTTAATAAAATAAAATTCATATTTAGTTTTACAAAAAAATGTGCTAGAAATATTTTTCTTTACACTTTTTAAGAGGAAATTGACTAAAGTGTACTGAAGATGTTGAAAAAATCTACCGAAATATGCTAATTCATTATTAATATTTTAATAACTTATTATTCTTTAATAAAAAAAAATATTATTTACCTAACACAACTCACTTAATATGTTATTTTTTGTCTAATTAATTGTGTTCCATCTAATTATATCAAATCTGGTCAAAATGATTTGGAACAAATTAAGATTTTATTTAATTAAATGACTATAATTCTTTTGGAGTCGTCAATTAATTGAAAGAAAAAAAATCGAGTACAAATAATTTGGCCACTGTCTGTGTATATATATAAAATAAAATATTTTGCATTTTTCTGAGCACTTCTATTCTGCCTGGTTCTGCTTATTGTTTTATCTTAAAAAAAATTAAACCATTCAACTTGTGTGTGTTCTTCCGAAATGTTCTAGTGTATATAGTTATTTCCTCGTTTAAGATTAAAAATCGTTCTACATAAATACAGTGTAATTTAAATTAATCATTTTTTAAAATCATTCTCGGCATTAAATAATAATATTCATAGTTGTGGTTTTGTCTTTTTGTTGCAAAATTATTTACGATAACAGAATTGTTCTAACTTACAGTATTTTTAGTTAAATATCATGAAGAAATTATTTCATTGAAATAAAATATTTAAATACACAGAAGTCAACATAATTTATCTTAAAACCTTCGTCGTGTAATAAGTGTAACTCAAATTAAAAAAAAATATTGAAAAAAATGTTTTAATTATTAAGAAAAATATTTTATATATTGTAATATAAAACAATATCCAACAAAAAAAAACAACGATAAAAAAATGAAAGTCAATCAGGCGATAAGATCCTTTACAAGGATTTTGCACAGTATAGTTTTAGTAATTTGTATAATTTTTATAAATGTAAGTGTTTGTGATTATGAAAATACATGGAATTTATATTATGAGCAGCCATGCTGTGGCAACAACAATAACGGACATCACATTCGACATCATCGAGGTAATATTTTTTTTTATTTTAATTGTTCTGTCTTGTTAAACAAAATATTTGTTCTATTTTAGTATTAAACAAATATTGAAAATAAAAAAAAATTAGGTTATGATTTATTTCATAAAATAAAAAAAGGAAAAAAAGAAAAACTTAGTACAAAATTATGACTCTTTGGTCGTATAATTTATGGTGACATAACATAACACCCAAAGACATAACGCCCAACCGATTAAACAAGCTTTTTTCTAATACTAAACACAACATAGCAGCCAAAATATAAACTAATCGTTTTGTTTAACATTTTTCGAATATAAATGTTATCGATGTTTAGCGATTTAAGCTTGTTAATGCTTTTGAGCTATGTGTCTTTTGGTGTTATATTCTGCCACTTTATTTATTAAGTTACAAGTAGCCAAAAAAAAAGTAATAAACAAATTTGTAAAATTGACAAATAAATTGTAAAATTGACAACTTAATTGTTAAATCAACAGCATCTATAATTACAGTGTTACACGTGCCTATCAGAAAATTACCTATACGACGAGCGTAATAAATACAAAGAAAATGTTTGATAATAAAACAAATTGTAAAATTTACAACTAAATTGTAAAACTGACAACTTAACTGTAAAATATGTTATTATAATTTGTTAATTTTACATATTTTTAGTATAGGTTTAACATCTTTTTAGACTTTCATTGTCAAAATTACAACTCTCTATGTATTGTCAAAAATACAATATTCTATCTGTCCAAAAATAAAAATAAATACAATTGTTCGAAAACACAAAATTATATAAAGAAAATTACTAATTAGCTGCTTTATATTTTTTTGTGCAAACATCTAATCATCATAAAGATGATATAATTAAATATATGTTGGGAAACAAAGGTATATAATATTTGTTAATATAAACCAAAGCCTCAATATGCCATATATATGTTTGCACTAATTTATGTATACACAAATAACGTCCTGTCCCTGTGCATATGTGCTCAGCTATTATATTATTATCATTAATATTGTGCTACGCAATATAATAATGTGTGTATCCTTTTAATATGATAATAATATAAAAGAAAAAGATAATAAATGTGAAAATTATATATGGGTATATAGGACATAATGATAGCATAAAATATGCAGAGGCGGTGCTACTAGTATAGGGATAACTGGTACGATTAAAAATACTCTAATATTTAAAAAAATGACAAAAATATTCATTAATGAAAGAAGAAGAAGAAGAATTTTAATTAAATTTATTCTATTTTTTAAATATCAACTTATCTATATTTATAAATATTTAATGTATGTATATCAGGAAATAAATTGCTCAAATTATCCATACAAATAGAATAATGAACATTTAACATATTTAAGTAGAATACCTAATATTATATAGTATGCAAGTTGAAAGTTATATCACATACGATTTATAACGTTTTATTTTTGACATTGTATAGATGATTGATTGTACTGAAGAGGTAAATAACAAATTCACGAAACGTATACATCAACAAAATACTGAATGAGTCATATTACCTTTTTATATAGAAATTCATATATAGTACTATCACTTGATGTTGTTGTCATCGTATAATAGATGGCTTTGAGCTTAAAAACA
>JANSTW010061699.1:0-11188 GCA_027564275.1 Diadocidia ferruginosa
CGATATCATTATGGATCACAAACAGTACGAAACAGATACAGAAAGTGATATTGTGGAGTTAGATGAAGATTTAAATTTACAAGACGAGATGGATAGTATAAGAAAAAAAAAACTTTCGGAGCTAATATTATAAAATATTACCTTTTTCCTAACATTTTTTCTAAACATTGGTCATTTGTCATGTGTCATCAAGTCAAATTTTCAATGTGATATTTCTGATGGCACAAAATTAACATAAAAAATATTATCGTTCAAATCAGATTTTTGATTCGATCAAATCAGCATTTTGATTCGAATCAAAATTAAGCGAATTTAAATGCCTATTTTAAATTCGCTTAATTTTGATTCGATCAAAATCATTTTTTTCGATCAAATTTTGTTTCATTTAAAAACAATTTTGTTTTTGATTCGGTCAAAATCAATTGTTTTTTAATCAATCAGATTTTGATTCGATCAACTCGATCAAAATAATATTTTTTTGATTTGATCAAAATTTTGATTCGATAAAAATCAACTTGTTTTAATCGATCTTAATTTTGATTCGTTCAGATTTTGATTCGATAAAAATCAATTTTGTTTTTATTCGATCAAAATTAATTTGATTTGATCGAATATCTGATTATTTTCTGTTTGACGCCATATTGGATTAGGCGCCATCTTGAATTAAGCCACCATTGTGATTTTTCTAAGTATGTTTTTGATTTTGTTTTTGCCTATAACATAAATACTGAGAAATAAAGTTTACTTTGATGTTTAGTTCTGTTTTTTTTATAAACCAAAATTGACCTGACTATAAGCACATTTAATAAAGCTTGGCAAGAAACTTTTCCCAATAAAAAATATCAAAATATTGAATTTTTTTTCAATATTAGACTACGGAATGGCATTATTTATAATTTATATGTGTTGATATTTTTCTCTCTCTCTCGCTCTCTTAAGGATATGACACACAGATATATTTTACAAATGGCGCTTGTAAATAGTTTTTTTTTAAATTTCTTGTCATAATTTTGTTTTTTTTAATAATTAATTATCATTTAATATGGCATACGATGAATTAGATGCATATAGTAGTTTTTAAGTTACTAAAACATTTATCGTTAACTACCAACCAGTTCAATTTGTCGATATTTTTTCCGCAAATTTGATACAGAATCACGATACAGCACCGGATCGAGACGTAGATTGGAGCGTATCAGGGGCATGTAACTGAAATTTAATCATTTTAATAAAATTTGAGATTTTTTATAAGAGAATTGATTTACCCGAAAACAGCTGCAAATGTATTTAGACAACTTTGTCTCTGTATAAAATGGTCTGGATCATTCCATGGACTGCTAAAAGAATAAAGAGAATTTCGTTAAAAAATTTAAAATTTAAAAAGAATTTCACTTGACAAACCTAACACTATCACGATCTTTGTAACCTTTACGCTGTGTCACCTTGATCGGTGGCTTGCGTGTTACGTGCGATACCAAAAAATTCATCAAAATATCTTCGCAATTCGACGATTGCTGAACGGTTTTCAATAACAACAACGATAACCAATTTGTATAAACATAATTATAATAACGATGATAGAATGCAGCACCAGTCAACACAATCGAATAGTAATTGGTCCACTTTGATGTATAGCCCCAAACGTTCTGAAATAATCGATAAAATTGTTTAAACATCTTTTCAATCAATTGTAAAGCTGTTGTACCTTTGAATCATCCCAAAAATGTGCTCGGGCCGGATAACCAACAATTCGATCGGGAAAATCTCTCCACACTTTGTATGCATAATCTAATTCGTCTGTATTTAGTATGGCGTCTTCGTCTAACGATAGAATCGCATCGGTTTGTATCAATGCGTGCGGATAGAATCTTTGGGATATTGTTAGACTGCATGGAAGATGTTTTAAAAGAATTATTTATTTTATTAAATGTTATCCGTGAACTTTAAAATAAAATCTGAGGCCCGATTATGAAACTCGATATTATCGGTATCGAGTCGAGATTAAAATTCCGATACGTTCGATTGTAGCTATTATGACTTTTCGATCGGATCGAGTCGTATAATTTATATACATTTTTATTGTTATACTCAATTTAAACTTACATTATCATCTAGAAGTCATAATAGTTACATTCGAGCGTATCGGAATTTTAATTTCGATTCGATATCGATAATATCGAGTTTCATAATCAAAAATTTCGAAATAATTTGCAACTTTTTTTTAATGATTTTTGTTACTTTTGAATTGATTTACAAAATAAATAAATGCTTTTCGAAATGACTTGATTTCCTAGACAATTGCCGTTATTTCCGAAATAATTTCTAATTTCCGGAACTTTTTTTTTTATTTCCTAAATAATTTCTGCGACTTCCGAAATGATTGTGAATTAGAAAGAAAATAGAATGTTCGAAATGATTTATGATTTCGAAATAATTTCTAATTTTCAAAATGATTTTTGATTTTCGAAATAAATTCAATGGTTACGGAAAAGATTTCTCAACTACAAAATAATTTAATGTATTTCGAAATGATTGTTGATTGCGAATCGATTTCTGATTTTATATTTCCGAAGGGATTTCGGATTTCTGAAATGATTTACAAGAGCTTTATGATTTCTGATATAACTTTCGTGATTTCATAATAAACAATTTGATTTTCGAAATGATTTCCGAAACCATTTTTGTGATTTCCAATATAATTTCAGATTTCCGAAACTATTTTTGTGATTTTTGATGATTTTTCAAAATTATTTCTGATTTTCGTGATTTTCTAAATGATTTATGATTTTCGATTTCTGAAGTAATTGCTGATTTAAATTATTAAATTATTTTTGAGATTTCGAAATAAAATCTGGTTTTCGAAATGATTTCTCATTTTCGAAATAATTGCTTATTTCCGAAATGATTTTTAATTTTGAAATAATTTCCATAATTACGGAAAAAAATATTTTTGAATTTTGAAATAATATTTGAATTTCCGAAATAAAATCAGATTTTTTTATTATTATGGGAATATTTCTGATTTTCGAAATGATTTCTGTTTTCCGATATGATTTTTGAGTTTGAAAATAATTTCAAATTTTCGAAATTATTTTAGATTTCGAAATGATTATATTATTGTTATTTATTCCGTGATTGCCCAAATGATTTCAGATTCCCAAAATATGGTTAGTGATTTATGAAATGGTCTGATGAATTTTCCATGCCTTGTGACGAAATCGCTACAATGTCTTAATTGAATTATCTGTATTAGAACTGATGTATCAGTGAATCAGTTCAATCATATCTCTTTGCTTTTAATAGTATACATTTATACAAGCCCTAATTTAGTTCAAAATGATCAAATTGTCGAGACACATTTTTGATTCAGAAAAACTATAAAATAAAAAGGGTCCGTCCTCGAAATATTGTCTTCAAGATAGTTTTATACCAGTGGACGGATTTGGCCAAAATTTGATTGGGGGTGTTTTTAGTAATTTGTAGTTCTGGTATTGTATTTGGAGTCCTAGGTCAAAGATAAAAGGGGGCTCCCATACAATTTTTTTATTCTAAAAATGGCCCAAAAATATGAAGATATAGAAAAAGCATTTTACGAGTAAACGATTTTGACAAATTTTGGTAGGGCTTAGTTTTAAGTAAACTATACTATTTTGGATTTGGAGTTTTTAGGTCAAAGGTAAAGGGAGCCTCATGATTTTTTTTCTTCTTAAAATGAACGAAAAACGTGAGCATGTACAGAAAGTTTTTTACCCGTAGACGGATTTGACCAAATTTTGTTGATTTTTAATGGTCCCATACTTTGGTATTGCATTTGGAGTCTCTAAATCAAATATTAAGGGGACTCCTATACTATACTCTGGGATTATATTTGGGGTCACTACGTTAAAGAAGAGCGGTCTCCAAACTTAGTTTTTGTTGTTGTAAATAACTATTACATCAAATTATTTATTCAAAAAGGTTAACTAATAGAGGATGTTTTGGTTTGTGTTAGTTTTCTGGGACCCTTTTCGAAGAGGGATGGGGTTTAAGGTTTGTATGTAAAAGTTTTAAAATGCAATATTTAAATGCCACATATATACAGAATAAAAGGATGGCTAAATTAAAAAAATTTATAGTGTTCACTAAAAGGGGCCATTTTAAAATGGGAAGTGACTTAACGTTAGTATGAAAAATATCCAAATATAAACATTTACAGGGGTTGTGTGATGTCAAATGAAAGGTCTTGACAAGAACTACAACTTTAGTTTTACGGGTTTTAGAATGCAGGGAGTCCGAGCCCGGGGGCAACAGCTCCCGATAAGAAAATTAGCCTCTGATAAGAAGAGAAATGTACAAAAACCGTATTTTTAGTTTTCTTTTCTCGGCCCAGTCCATTATAATGTCTAAATTGGTCAATTGTAGTTTAGAAGCACAATCCATAGAGAAGAACCCGACATCGGCATATGTGAATTACGGAATAATTAAACTTTTGATTATAATAAGTCTCGTTTCTTGAGGTAGAATAAGACTTATTTTACGTAGCCTTCCTAAACCCTCATAGAACGTGACGCTACTCAATGCTCTATGCTGACTATACATTTTTTAGTTGATCAAAAATCGGAATAGCAATTCCATTTAAAATAAGTTTACAACGATCAGTGGACATGTTCTGCTTACTATAATACTAAGAGTCTTGCTTTTTATCGGATTTATTGTCAAACCATTAACTGTAGCCCAAAGTGGAACATTATCTAAATCATAGTTTAGCCTAGATATTAGATCAAAGCGATCAGAGTAAAGAAGAGTAATTAGTGGTTTTATAGTCTATGATCGAATTAGGGGTCTATAGGTCAAAGGGGAGAGGAGGCTCCTATACGATTTTTTTTTGCTAAAAATGGCTTTTAAATATGAACATATAGATAAAGTTTTATCCTGTTAAACGGATTTGGCCCGAAATATATGGGCATATAAGTAGTGGAGCTATGGGCATTCTGGCTCACTTCTGATGTCACGACTTAAGAGTGAACGATACATAAATTTTTTAAAGGGGGAATGTGAGGATGATCATGAAAAAGTTTGAGAAGTTTAGTCAATTTTGGTGTAAGGGTGGGTTTTAAGTGTCCATACATACTCTGAGATTCCCCCTGGCGTTTCTAGGCTAAAGACTTATTTTTTGTTGTTGTAAATATCTAATAGTACAACTAATAGAGAATGTTTTGGTTTGTGCCAGTTTTGAAATGTTAAAATAAAGTAAAAGGAGCTTCCCAGTAATACTGGGGGCTCTCGGACCGATTTTTTTTTCTTAAATTACCGTTCATCATTTGCCACCGACGTAATAATATTTAATGGAATTGCACCCGTATTAGGCCATCGTCTTTTGGTTGGTATTGGACGTTCAGATGCCCATAAAATAATTATCTAAAATGTAATCGTGTTAATATTTGGTTGTGTGCTCAATGGTTTTGATTGCATTTTCCCACTTACTCTATCTACAAATTGACTTTTAATAATACTTTTGACTAGTCTATAGAGGGCTGAGTTTTGTGACAGTGCAACGCCGGCAAGTTGTACATAAATGACGGCGGTAAAATTATGGCCGGGCTCATGGCCCAATGTGTTGTGTAAAAATGGCACAGATTTCGACGAATTTCCATAGGTCGGAAGCGTTAGTAGTGCACCGGGTGCCGAATTCCATACAAGTCCGGTACGTTGCGGATAGTCTGGCAGTCGTTCTCGGATAATCTGGATGCAAAACAAAATATTACAATAAAAATAAAATAATTTTTAATTTGTTGTTACCTCCAGTGTTGTGAAAACAATTTTCTCAATTGATCCAAAATATTGTTCCCACAGAATTTGTGTTTGTTGGCGCAGCGCAAATATTCGACTCGGTGAAATGGTTCGCATGATTTCGGGAATCTATAATTCGTAATTGATGTAAGTTTTTTCTAACTTCTAATTCAATTGTTTTATAATTTTATAGAAAACATTTTTTTTTTAACTCAAAATTAAAAAAAAAATCCAAGATAAAAGTGTAATTTGTTTAAGTTTGACAGCCGGCCTAATAAAAACAAAACAAATACCTGCAACAAAAGCCTCTCGTCACCCCAGATGGCCGCTTGTGTCCAGTCGATTTTCGACTCAAATGGTAGCACCCATGAATTTGATAATAGCACTGGTATACAACCGGCTTGTAACGCTTCCAAGAATCTGCAAAGAATATTTTAAAATATTTTATAAATAATTATTATTAGAAACTCTTTGCATACCTAAATGATCCCAATCGTCTGCCTCGAGGCACTAGACAAAATGTTGAATTTTGTAACAGTGTTTCATAATCGTATCTAAAAAATGAAAATTATTTTAAAAATTAGAAATTAAAAAAAAACAATCACAACTTTCTCACCTATCATACTCGCGATTATCCTCATCACATCGGCCATCCTGCAGTTCTCGCCAACTTTTGCCATGACGACATGTCGTAACTAGCACTAAATCTCGTGTGTTGTGTAAATGAAATAGAGAATTTCGAGTTTCCGATCCGATGCCGTGAACGTATCTGCGGAAAAATAAATTGTGTTGTTGTTTCGTGTTAACCCTTTTGTGACCAGAAATATATTTTTTTAATATTTTCAAATAAAAAACCATTGATTTTCAATTCACTTTGAAATTTTCGAGGGGAAACCACTAGCAAAAATGTTGTCCCATAATTTCTGATTTCTGATTTCCGAAATGAATTCCGCGATTTTCGAAAATGATTTCTGATTTTCGAAATGATTTACGAAAATGATTTCCGTCAAATCCAAAATGATTTCTGATTTTCAAAATGATTTCTGAATTCCGAAATGATTTCCGTGATTTCCGAAATGATTTCTGATTTCCGATTCTAAAAATGATTTCTGATTGCCGAAATGATTTCTGATTTCCGTCATTTCCGAAATGATTTCGGATTTTCAAAAATGATTTCTGATTTCCATAATTATATCTGAATTCTGAAATGATTTCTAATTTCCGAAATGATTTCCGAAAATGATTTCTGATTTCCGAATGATTTCCGAAAATGGTTTCTGATTTCCGATTTTTAAAAATTATTTCTGATTTCCGAAATGATTTCCGTGATTTCCGAAAATGATTTCTGATTTCCATATATTATTTCTATTTTCCGAAATGATTTCAGTGATTTCCTAAATGATTTCTGATTTTCGAAATGATTTCTGTGATTTCCGAAAATGATTTCTGATTTCCGAATGATTTTCGAAAATGGTTTCTGATTTCCGAAAATGATTTCCGATTTCCGAAAATGATTTCTTTTAGAAATATTTAAAGTTTTATTGGTTGGTTGGTTAAAGTGGATGATTCTTCCTCAGAATCCCAATTAGCATGAAAATGCCGTGTTGATACCACGTGTGTCACTTTTATGTTGAATCTGTCTGTCAAATTCAACGTGTGACACGGGACCTACAGTTTTAAGTGGAATCCGAACCACCGGGCCGTTCTATCGATCTTTATACGGCCCGACAAATCAAATTTTATAAGTAATTTTATCTCCTTGAGCTATTGTATCGGTGAATTTTTTTAAGGCTTGGATAATGGATATTGTCAAATTCTTGTAAAAATCTTACGAAAATATTGGAAGTTGTATATGTTTTATAAAAAATCTTGGAAGAATTTGAAAATCTATGGAAGTTCTGTGTCTTGGAAATCTTGTGGAAGTCTCAGGACACTTATGAAAGTATTGGAAGTTTTTAATGTCTTGTAAGTTTATTGGAAGGCTGAAAGTGTTGGAAAATTTAAAGTCTTGGAAATCTTGTAATAAAACTATTAGATGTTTTTAATGGTTTATGAAAATCTTGAATTTTTTTTTGTAGGTTTGGAACTTTCTTGCAAGTTTACAAAGTTCTTGTCATGGAAATATCAAGTCCTAAGTCTGGGAAATCTTTGAAAACATTGAATCTTTGAAAACATTGAATCTTTGAAGTATTGGAAATTTTTGATGTCTTATGAAAATCTTAAAAAATTTTGAAATCTTGGAAGTTTTTTTTGTGTATTTTAGAAGTTTAGGTAGTCTTCTAGACAAGACTCGACTATGAAAGTCTTCCTTTGGAAGTAGAAGTCTTGGAAATTTTTGAAGTTGTAGACTTTTTATTTCTTGGAAGTCTTTTGAAATGGTTGAAAGTTGTTTTTTATGGCAGTCTTATCAAAAGTCTTGAAAGTTTTTAAAGTCTTGGAAGGATGTCTTTTGAACAGCTTGGAAGCCTTGGAAATTTAGAATGTCTTGGTAATCTTGTAAAAGTACTGGAAGTATTGGAAGTTTTTTATGTTTTATGACAATGTAGGAAGTTTTTTTTGGAAAGCTTAGAATTTTGAATCCTAGAAATTTTAAGTTTTGGAAATCTTAAAAAAATATGGATGTTTTTGATGTTTTATGAACATCTTGGAAGTTTTGGAAATCTTGAAGTTTTTTTTGGAAATATTTTAGAAGTTTAGGAAGTCTTCTGGACTCGATTATGTAAGTCTTTGGAAAGTCTTGGAAATATTGGAAGTTGAAGGCTTGTGAATTCTTGGAAGTCTTTTGAAATGGTTGAAAGTTGTTTTTTATGGCAGTCTTATGAAAGTCTTGGAAATCTTCGAATTCATATGAAAGTCTTATGAACATCTTATGGAGGTCATTTAAAAGTCTAATAAAATTCTAACACTCCAGTTGAAAATAAAAGTCTTTGCTACAAAACTTTGTCAGGTGGTTACCCTCTTAATGTAATACGAAATTTGACTAATTAGAAGCAAACAATTTTTTTTAACTAATGTTTCTGCTACTACTAGAAATTTGCAGCTATAGTTCGTGTTGACTAAAAACTAAAATCAAAACTAACTTACCTCTTCCCCTTGAATGCCAATAAATATTTTTTATTTGCTGGAAAATTATTGCTCGTCACAAAGCCATTATTGCCAGCCCGCAACGGATGTTGTTTATGGAATAACGGAATGCTAATATCAAATGTTGGACGTATTTGTTGACGACTCATGCTAGCCTTGGCCAATATTGCTTCACCCGTATCAAAGCCGAGGCTGTTCTCCGCATAATCTGGCCACGTTCCCGAATACAAATTAAATATTACATGATTACGACCGTTGTTCCAGTGTGGCAGTCGTTGCAGCCGCGACGGAACATTACGCACATAATCCTCGCTCAACGAATCTCTGTCCAGTGTATCGATGCTTAGCACAAATAAGCACGCCCGCTCCGGATCACTGGTATAATAACGACTTTCAGTTATTGCTGAAATAATTTTTTGATAATTTAAACTAAATGGTGGAGCCGCCCCCAACGAATTGACGGGTTCACGTGGATACACATAGACCAGAAATTCGTCATAACATTTGGTAAAATCAAAACAATTGTCCATTCGACATGGTAGACTTTTATTTCTCTGTGAAGATTGTGACGTTGTTTTTAATGGATTTTCATAAATATCACATTTTTGGTGGTTGCTACTGAATGATGATGGAACGATGAATGACGGCAGATTGATGGGATCAGATTCGGAAGTTGCTGCGCCTTTGTGGCGAGTCTTGAGTCGATATCCACCAAAATAACAATACGCTAGAAATGCACAGGAGACTAAAACTAAAATATATCGCTTCTTGGCTTTCATATTATGCTGAGTACATTTTGCTTTGTTGGATTTAATTTGGTTTTTTCTTCCTAAAATTTCAATAATTAAAATATTTTTCTTCCTTCTCGTAGAGAAATAAACAAAAAGAAATTTCGCCTTTCAATTTGTGGGCAGCACAGCAGCAGCACCAGCTCGCCCTCCGTGAACTACATTTTTTCTTGCTCGCGAAATACACCAGATTTTCAATTCATTTTTACAAATTTCAAAGTTTCTATTATCTGTTGTGGAGCCGCGGAACACTGGCTAATTTTCCGAGAGTTTTCTTTTCAGGAAAATTATAGGTTTTGCGAAAAACTAGATTAATTTTAATCACTTTTAATTTTGGGGGTATTTTGTTTATGTTGCTGAATTCAAGATGTGTGGTTTTTAGCACTGTGTGTGCGCGCGCACAAAAATTTAGTGACGTTTCTAAAATCGCGCTGAATATGCACTACGTGGTGCGGCTACTGATTTGTAGATGGCGCTGGTGTTATTAGAGGTAAATTTGAAATATTTAAATCCTTATGGTTTGCGCACAGAACGACTACATACTATAAAAAATTGCGTGCGATTTATTTTTAATTTCACATATTTCTAATGTTTTACTCGTTTGATAATAATTTTTTAATACGTAAAATAATCGTAATTAATTCAAGGATCTATTTTTATTATTACAATTTTAAGATACATTTAATTAATTCAAATATATTAGTTTATGAAAAATCGCGCGCGATAAATTTTTATGACGCGGTATTTTTTTTAAATGTCAAAGAAAAATCGCAGCGCGATATTCATACTATAAAATAAATAGGACGACTTATAACCTAACTTTTTTTTGTATTTTTTTGTGACTGTGTAGTTAAATTTAGTACTTTTTAATTATAATTATTTTTAAATAATTATCATCGAGAAAAAATCACTAATTATAATTTTGATATAAAACCTAACTTTTTCTAACATAAAAAAAAAATCGCCTCGCGATTTTGTAAATATCCTTTGCGGAACTTTAAAAAAATAGTACGCAATTTGGTCCTGTGCGCCAACCATAAGACATAGCACCCAAAAGCTTAAGCTAGCTTTATTTCTCATTTTTTCTAATTCTCAAACCCGTAATTATAGCAGCCAATATATAAACCAATATCAATATTAGTTTAGTAATAATATCAATATTAGTTTATTAAAAGGTTTCTTAATTTACACGCTACATATATTGATGGTGACCTGACATAACACCCAAAAGCTTTTCTCCAGCTTAAATCACACGAAAACTTATTTATATTAGGAAAGAAAAATTATTTTATCGACCGTATTTATTTTGAAAACTTGAATAATCGGACTAGCGGTGGTAGTGGAAAGGGATTTAATATTTCAATAAAAATGCACGAAGTATACTACTTGTAGACCACTGGCTCACGTTCATAACTCATGTGCTAAGCACATTGCTGTTGAAATATTAAATCCCTTTCCACAACGACCGCTAGTCCGATTATTCAAGTTTTCTTATTTATATTGTTTGTGTCTTCGCTAAAAACTGCTAAAAAACGAATAAATTTCCC
>JANSTW010061710.1:0-11188 GCA_027564275.1 Diadocidia ferruginosa
TATTGTACTCAACTAGACCTACAATTTGCACTATGCCACTTGAAAAGTATAAAATCACTGTAACACTGTGTAATTAATTATCGATAGGTAAAAAGTATCGATATATCGATAAGTGAAAAATATCAATAGTTATAATTTTTTTAGGTCTACTCTGAGGGCGATTTTTACGATTTTTGTTTTTAAAGCAGACCGAAATTTATGAGTATATAGAGAAAGTTTTTTACCAGTAGTCGGATTTGGCTAAATTTTGGTCAGGGTGAGTTTTTTGTGGTCCCATAGTCTGGGATTGCATTTTGCAATTTGACAAAATTTTGATGGGGTAAGTTATTAGTGGTCTTTGAATCTGGAATTGTTTTTGGAGTCTCTTTGTCAAAAGGAAAGCTGTGCTTCATATATATTATATTTTACATATATTTTTATGCTAAAATATATAAACATTTAGCATAAGGAGACAGTTTTACGGATTTTGGTCCATTTTGGTCTGGTTACGCTTTAAGTGACGCATACTATTTGGGGTGACTAGGTTAAAGTCGACGAGCCTTCCATTTTATTTTTTGTTGTTGTAAACATCTATTAAATTACACTTTTTGTTCAAAAATATGAAATAATAGATAGGTAATGTTTTTGTTTTTTCCAGAGAATTTATAAGTACAAGAAAGGACACAGAGAGAGAGAATTGTATACAAATTATACGCAAAGCAAAATAAAATGTTGTGATCACAGCAGCGGGTGGTGCAGGTAATCGGCCATATTATAAGTTTTGTTTTTACACGGGTATTGTTGTTGTAATTTTGTTTTTGAAATTATTTTGTACTACGGGTAGCCATTTAATAAGATTTGTGACTCACATGCGATGTTCGTTCCTATATGATATTTTGTTTGTTTCTCGTTTTTTGACGCTTTGATTCAGAAAAAAAAATTACAAATGTCTGTCCGTCTGTCCGTCTGTCTTTAAAATATCGGCTACAAGAAAGTTTAACACCCGATTATGAAACTCGATATTATCGGTATCGAGTCGAGATTAAAATTCCGATACGCTCGAATGTAGCTAGTATGGCTTCTAGATGATAATGTAAGTTTAAATTGAGTATAACAATGAAAATTTAGAAGTCATAATAGCTACATTCGAGCGTATCGGAATTTTAATCTCGACTCGATACCTATAATATCGAGTTTCATAATCGGGCCTCTGCTATTGAACATTATATAGTCTTTAAAACATAATATATACAAAAAAATTATATTTTTTATACCATTTTTATAGTTTTATTCCTGATGTTTATACAAAAAATATTTATTTAAGTAATATCGTCAATCTAAAATTTTATATTAAATAATTAAAAAAAATATATTCGCAGTTTTTTTTAGATATTATATGACTTTATCGCATATTTTCGCTCAAATTGTTATTTAAAAGAAATTTTTTCTTTTAGTTTTTTTTTATAAATTGTTAAAATAGTTTTAATTAATATTAGATGTATATTATAAATTATATAGATATAGATAATATAGATATTCTATAGGTATATACATAGTTGGTTGATTTTATAAAATTATTTATAGAATTTTTAAAATATATTATACACACTAAACATTAACGTATATTTTGAATGATAATTCTCCCATCCACATCACAAGTTTGTATCGGTTTTCCAATATAAAAACAACATTTGTATCATATGTTCATATGTGTTTCCATTTTATTCCATTAAAGTCGTTGAAATTTCGCATTCTCAGTAAAGTTTTACATTTTAGTTAAGTTATATTATGCGAAAAAAGACATAAATTATATTATATTTAATTTACTCATTACATTTATTTCAATTTATATGGACATTTCTATATAATATTATATACTTTTGATCAAACCGAAGCCCTATATGTTAATTAACTATATTATTTTCTTCAATGTCAATAACATGCGAGCAGATAACCAAATTAGTAAACAACATTTTTACATTCGATAATAAAATACTTGATTTTCACATTTCAAATGTAATTATATGGAAGCGGAAGTGATGTTGTATTTTTTTAAAATAACTTTTTGTATTTTTCTTCTTATGTTCTCGGCAAAAGAATTGCCCTTTAAAAAGTTATATTAATTAAACTACAAAATATTGTGGACTATAAATTGTTTATGGGATTCTTCCAAACTTAATACACGTAGTAATTTTTGGCAAACCTGGACCTATAAAAGTTAGTTTGGCTACCACAAATGATAGAAAAAAATATTTCTACTACGTGAATGTGTTAACTTTTGGTAAATAGAATAAAAATATCTTTTTTTTTACTTCTTGTTGAAATCTAAACCGAAAAATACAAAAAAATGTTTGTGTCCGTCCGTCCGTTCGCACATGTAAAGTCATCACAAAAATACAAAGTATCGGGATGAGATACGATATTGAAATTTTGTGCGTATAGTTTTTTTGTGTTCCCATTGTTTGGAATTGAATATCTAGAGTTTGGATTCTCAGTATAGGGTAGTTCCCATACAAAAAAAAACGGAAAAACTGAGAAGAAAATAAAGCATACAAAGAAATAGAAAGGTCTAGAATAGCGAGTCTTTATGGTAGTGTTAGTTTGTTCAATTGCGAGTGGCCTATTAAAAAAATTCAATTTGGTTGTTGTTGTTGGAAACATTTCATATACAAATTGTTGTTGTAAATTTCGAGTTGTCCGCTCGCAATTGAACAAACTAACAATACCATAAAGGCTCGCTATTCTAGATGAGCTACTATCTTGAAATTGTGTGGAGATGGTTTTTTGTACTTACATTGTTTGGTATTGCATATAAAGGCTTTAGGTTTAGACCCCTAGGAATGGATAGCTTTCGTACAAAGAAGGCGGAGAAATGTAAAAAAAAAAATTAGTATACAAACAAATTTGTAGTTATGCTACGATCTTGAAATTTGGAAGGGATATTTCTTGGGTGTTCTTATTATTTTAAATAAAAGTCGATATAAATAGAAGATTTTTCGAGGGGTTAACCACTATGATAAATTGTGTCCCACTGATTTCCAAATTTCATTGATTTCCAAAATAATTTCCTTTTTTTGAAATGATTTCCATTTTTTTAAATGATTTCCTAATGATTTCCAAATGATTTCCATTATTTGAAATAATTTCAAAATGATAATTCTATTAGGTTGTCCCTTGATTTCCAATAGTCGTTAACCCCTCGAGTTTTTTCCACATATGGTGTATAATGGTAACAGATTTTTGTTGTTGTAGCAAGGACGTTAAAACAAAAGTATAGATTGTTCTTAAAGAGCCCACCAGCCGAACGCAGATGAAGTTTGCTTTCTTAACTGGTCTTCATCATTGACGCAGAATTTTATTCAGTCGAAGGTCGGTTTGTCCACAAAAAAGTCTCTTTGAAATAACTAAGTCAGAATATTTTTTTTTTGTATGCAAATTAAAATTAGTTTTTTAAGTCTCCCTCGCCCCTATTGATAGATTCCAAATACAACAGAATATACTCTCTTCTCACCTACACTATACACACCAAAATTAATTAAAAATTCCTATATATAAAAATTCCAACTAAAGTAATTTTCGGAAATTTCTTGTATTTATATAAAAAGTAAACGCTGAAAAATAAAACATCACTTCACAAAATGTGTGAATATACGTATACTTACTCATATCTAAAAACTATGTTTATTAAAGGATTTATATAGAGAAATAAAATTACATGTTTTGTTTAATTTTTAAATTATTATAAATATAATTTGTGTAAACACCAACAATTATCATCGAAAACACATTATCTATATAATTTTAGTCATTTTGAAAATATTGAATCAATATATATTATACTTACAATATATAAAAAAAGTGCAAATTAAATTAATTATTTTGTATATTTACATTTATTAAACGCATACTACTAATTCATATACCTAAAACTATTTACCTACTTATAACGACTATTTATGAATTTGAAAAAAAAAACCACTGACAATAACTCAAACTATTATTATGATAGCCCAACAAATTGTACATATTATAATTAATGCGTTAATAAAAGCAAAATTTTGAATTTTAACGATTTTTTTCTGTTATAATTTTAGGATAATGATTGTCGATTTTAACATTTTGAAAAAATATTTGTGTGAATCGCATTATGTTGAATCGTCATCTTTCAATAATACAGCAACGTATGTATGGATTTAGCAGGTAATTTCAAATTTATTGTTCTATTTTGATCGTGTAATTTAATGTTGGCCTCCAAAATTGATCTATACGATAAAGGTGTTAGTCGTTTATCAAAATAATCTTATTACCACTTTACACTAGAAGTTTTATCATGCGTGTCCTTATGTTTTTGTCTTAAGATTACTGTAGAGAACATATTTTAAAATATTGTTTAATATTTTTTGTGCTAAAATTTTGTTTTATCGATTTAAAATTGACTTTTTATAAATTTTCTGTTACAAGTCTGTTTATTGGACACATTGATGTCATATTGGTAATTCATTGACTGGACATAAACATAAGGAGACGTATGTGAAAAAACTTGTAGTGTAAATTACTTACATATTTAATAAAATAACAACAATGACGTTATCGGGTCGTCTATAGCCAACGGTATGTATGTTCACGTGAGAGCTCTTTACATCGATGCGTACCGATCCGGGAAGTATGAATTTTGAGAAATGTCCAATTACATAGAATATTGGCTGTTTATAAAATTCCCTATTTGCTGAAAATAAATTTATTTAGAACTAACAAGTTTTAATTTGACAAACGGACATACTTGTTGTGTTGACAATAATTGGCGAATCTACAAAATTATTAACATAGTTTGGACCACCCTGTTCGTCTAATATTAAGTTCCAATCAATCCATCCGGTTACCCAATGATTAAAGTCCTAGAAAGAAACAATATGATATTGGAGGCACAACAAATATATTTACACTCACCTCAATATAAGATGTTGCATATTGTTCGGCTCTGTCCCATGATCCCAAAACTGGACCGTGTGTCTGTAACGGTTTATCGCCTGTAAATTAATTTATTTTAAATATTTTCCTGATATTTATATTCCACTGCCACCTACCAACACACGATTCTGTATTTAAAATAAATTTATTTGGGAAATTCTCGTGTGTTGAGTCGAGAAAGTCGCTTGAGATAATTTGATCCCAGTACCAGTGAACAGCAAACCCATCCAAGTAATCAATAGATTCTTGGTATGTGGAATTCATCTTGCGTGAAATTAAAATATAAAATTTTGTCATTATTTTTTAAAGTAACGTACCTGATCAAACCACACTGGAAAAATGTACCGTTGATCATCGCCGGCCAATAGTTTTGTATCTCTTAGGGCTGCCGATCCCCGAACTAAAGGACCCAAATTTTTACTGACCCATCGAGCCTATTTGCAATATTAAAAAAATATATTTTTTATTGTTTGACAAGATGCACGAACCACCGACCTGATCTCCAGGTATCCAGCCCAAGCTCATAAAATGTACAAAAGCAAATCCGATAATACCGTTTAATGGTTCGTTTCCCGTTGAAATGCCCCACAATGGTACATCTTCTTTGGACATTAACTCTAAATATCTGTTGATTTTTTGTTTAATTTAATTTAATCGATAACATATACCATTTTGGTGTAGCTTTACCATACACTTTAGGGTAATTTTAAATAATATGAATATTTAAATATATTCAAAATGGCGAATTGACCATAATATCTCAAAACCCATAGCTTTCTGAAAAAAATTGTTGCGATTTTTAAATTCAGCGACCCAAAATTACCCTAAAAAAGTTTATGTTAAAGCTGCACCATAGAAACAAGTTTCATTTTGTAGGTCTGTGTAATATTGCGAACTCTCCGACAATTCTCCGAAAACATTTTTTTGTTAGAATTTTCAGTGAATATATATTTAAAAAATTTATAAATTTTATAATTTCTCTAACCTTACGTGATACTTTGCCCAAGTATCGTAACAATCGGTCCGCAGAGCACTTATGCCAGTCCAATCGTTGTTTGTTTTCATCCATTTTGGTGGACTCCAGGCTGCACCCAGAACCTTAATATCATTATTGTTTGTAACACTTTTGAGATCCTTTATTTGAGCGATCTGTTAACGAATAATAATATTTTTTTAATAATTTTAAGAAAAGAACCAATTGTTTTTAATTTATATAAAAAAATACTAATTTTTATGTAACTACGGTTTTTTAAGCGGGAAAAGTCCTCTTAACCTGTACCCGCGTACTAATACGTTGTTAAACGAAAATTTTCCGAAAATATTATTCTCAATCAACCCCTTTTAACCTGTAACATATATGATACTAATGGTTTAGCAACAAATTTTTCGATAATAGAGCATTTTAACCGTCACTCTACTAATGCGACTGATGATGAACAAGAATGGAGCCAGCCTGGTGCGGTTTTTTGAAATTTTGTATGGGAAAGTTTGGGTTTAATTAAAATACAAAAAAAGTGTTGAAGCTACAAAAGTAAAAAGCCTAGAAATATATTAATTAAAGTAAATTTATAAAATTAAATTTAACTAGTTAAGTGGAAAAATAGTTTAAAATTATTGATTAAATTAACCTTAAATAAATCTATCCCGGCTCAACCTTTTTACTTTTGTTTTTATATATGAGTTTTTAAGAAATATTATATCTAATGTTTAAATGTTTTTTTAAGATCCTTAGACCTTTGTTTAAACTAATTTAAATAAATGAAATGAAATGATATTTTGTAGCTTTAAAACTTTTTTAAATTTAATTAAAACCAGACTTTACTATATGAAATTAAAAAAAAAACATATCAGGCTGAGTCCATTCTTGTTCATCATCAAGCAGTAGTAGAGTAATGCCCTATATAATTCTCGGAAGGACAATTCCCCGAAAAAAAATTTCTCAGTACAAAAATGTATTTCGAGAAAATTTTGCTTCAGCCTTAAGGTATTGATTAATTATATAACGATGTTAACATAAATTTTAAATATAATATTTACTCTAATTATATCTCGTTCATCAAGTTTGGTGAAATTGGACAATTCAAAATCGTTAACGGGCGATTCATTGTATGCCCAAGGTGCCAGATCAAAATCACTGCCACCAATCGATATTCTCATTAAATTGTATCCAATTCCATCGGTCAATGAATAGTATGACCTTTAAAAAAATATTTTCATCTTTTTACTCTTATAATTAAAAAATCCCAATACTTATAAATGTGATGCTGCAAGACGGTTGGCAAACTTTGCAGTATATGGGACACGGCACCTGTAAAGGCACCACCAAATCCAATATTTGTTTGAAACGAATTGTCTCTGTTCACACTTATGTCAGCATTAAATTCAAATAAACCTGCAACAATAAATATGTTAACAATTTATGTGAAGAATATGATTTTTGTTCTAAAACCTGCAAATCGAGAATAGATCGATGAGATGCTTCTTTTCACCAAAACTACAGATGGTTGTTGCTCAGAAAACTGTAAAATTAAACAATTTGTAAGATGAATTTTAAATTTCTGAAATATTTCATACTTACATCATAAGATTTAGTCCACCTAGCATTTTGTGTAACATCAAATCGAGAACCATGCTGTAAATTAGGACGTGTTAAAGAAATATATTTCAAAATAATAAAAAAACGTTTACTTTGCTAGTGCTGATTAAAACGATTCCATCATCGATGGGCTTAACATCGTCTAATGTGTCACAGTAATTTTCATCACAAACGCAAACTATTCCATCGGGATATTGTCGTGGATTGCAAGGAAGAGCTAAAATTTGTATTATTTAAATTATTTTCAATATTTGAATTATTTCTTTGTTCTAAAATATTGTCATCATCGTGTTCTATACCTTCACACACATGCTTGCGAATTGCGATATGGACCGCATATACTTATATAATTTGATACATATTAAATACTGCAGTTCTTGAAATAAAATTTATCTGTTATTTAACTCTCATTTTAAATTTTATTAAATCAATTAATTAATTCTACCTCTTTATCTGCTTGTACTACTTAATAGCGAGAGGGTTCAAACACCTATAGATTTTTATTACTTTTAATTATCTCAATCATACCATTTTTTACGAACAGCCAGTCAGAAATGAAAATGCGATAATTTTTGGAATGCAATTTTAAGATAAACAAGACCTAAGACATTAATAATTTTACTTTATGACTTAGAAAAAATATTATCGCAACGATATCAGTTATATTAAATTTATCATAATACTCCAATTTTTCTAATTTATTAAGTATATTCGCATGTACGTAATCTTGTAATCTATAAAGATAAAAAATATTGCGCTTAAAGAATAAATACACTTATAAAAAATTCAAATAATTCGCAAATATGAATTATTTAATATTTTTCATATTAACAATGTATTGTTTGGTGACCTAAATGCACGACACTCTTTGTGATCATGCCATACTTCACGAAAAACTAACAGTTATGTTATAGGCGGGTTGCCAAATGTACTCCTTTCGGCCTTTCGGTTACTCCTTTAGGTGTACTTGTACTTTTTTCTCCTCCAAATATTAATCAAGGTACCTAATTTTGTATGAAAATGTATTCCTTTGATATTACTTATATTGGACGTCCTGCGTCTTTTGTATAATTTTAACAAACAAAATGTCTCTGGGCGGCATTTTTAGCTCATTACGCATACAAATCTCTTATTCATCTGGTAATTATTCAGTAAAACTATAGGAATATAAATTCAAAATAATTGTAACTTCCATATACAAATTCTTTAATTTTCTGATATTTAAACAGAATTTATTGAAATATTGAATATATAAAAAAGATTTATATAGGATACATTTTTAAAATATATTCCCGAAGTTCTAAAATAATCTGTCAACCCTAATTTTATTTAGAGTTTCGGGAATACATTTTAAAAATGTTTCCTAATTCTTTACATTCTTTTGAAGATTTCAATAAATTCTGTTTAAATTGTACCACTTGGTAGATTAAGAGGGTCACCTTTTATGCAAACGGGCACACTCAGACATCACTTGTCCATTGTACCCTCCCTCAGTTGCTTGTTTAGCCAGACATCCGGTCCTTTGGACAAAGGTCAGTATCTTCCTAACTTTAATTACCGGTAGCTCCCCAATTGGAATTGAAGGGTTGCCGAAAATGTTCTGCCCAGTGCGAGAAAAGGCAGGACACTCGCAAAGAACTCTCATCTCTAGACAGAATCTGCACACAATATCATCAACCAGCCCCAGTCTGTGCATGTTCATGTTCAGATTGTTGTAGCCAGTGATGATGTTAACCACATCCTTGCAATGCTTGCGCGATAGGTAAGGATGGATTTGGTTTTAATTTCAGGAATATTTCTGAGAAACAATTTTGCTTGACGGCAGCCGGAAATACCGTTCCATCTTGCTAGTTGCTTCTTCTGGCTAATGGATTTATCCATCCTCTTTGTTTCGTATTGGACCATGCAATTGCAGCCCCTTTCCTAGCCAGTTCATCCGATTTTTCGTTTCCATCGACACCCAAATTACGCGGATCGTGTTATTGGAACCGAGAGTATTTAATAGCCTTTTACACTCCTCGATAATTTTGGAGGAGGTGAGTGGATTGCTAAGAGCCGCAAGGGCTGCCTGATTACCTGAGTAGAAGTTTATGTTTCACTCCGACGAACCAGAACCAATCATTGACTCAGCGGCTCTTGCAAGTGCGAAATTTTCTGCTTGAAAAACCGTACAGGTTTTTCCAAGACTATAAAAGGAGTTGTGCTTCTAACTAGGTGACAAAACACCCGCTCCTGAGCCTTTTTCTGTCGTTGACCCATCCGTTAACAGGTTGGTAGTACACAGCGATACCAAAGAATAGCGACCCTGCTCCCATTCATGCCTTGATGGTACAATGATTATATCTTTGAATAAATTCAAAGTATGGAGTGATCTTATCGGAAGGCATACCTACTTCGGGAGAATCCCTTAGTAGGACATTTCCTATTTGACTGTCCATAATCGTTTTCTTGCCATTGCTTGTTCGCCCTTAACCTGATATACGTCCTTCTTGATTCTTCCTGTACGAAAAAGTCCAGGGGAACAAGAGAGAGCAACAAATCTAGAGCGTCTGATGGTGTCGTTCGCATGGCTCCAGTGATTTCTATTGAGGCCAGCCTCTGAATCTTGGCTAGCCTTGAACAAGAGGTTTTCACTTTAGTCCGCGGTCACCAGACTATAGATGCGTATGAAATTATGGGTCTGATAATCGAAGTGTACAACCAGTGTACAATTCTCGGTTTCAATCCCCATAGGTTCACAAAAGCTCTTCGGCATTGCCAGAAGACTTTTGTTGCTTTATCTACTTTATCCTCAACATGCCATTTATGATACAAAACATCCTGATGGGACTGCACACGGTGGTACTGCTGTTATAATTAGACCATCGATAAAACATCACGAAATTATTAAACATGACAAAGACTACTTACAGGCAACGAGTATAGTCATTGAGGACTGGCGAGGACCGGTAACAATATCAGCTATATATTGCCCTCCGAAACACAATATTAAAAAGTAGCAGTTTGAAGATTTCTACAACACACTAGGTCACCCATTCATAGTGGCTGGTGACTACAATGCCAAACACCATTATTGGAGATCTCGTCTAATTACACCTAGGGGAAGAGAATTACTGAAGGCAATGCAGGCGAACAACTTACAACAATTGTCAATGGGTCAACCGACATATTAACCCACTGATAAACCATTTTAACGATAATTTTGATCGACAAAAATGGATCACATCAAAAACCGGCTACACTATCCCATAAAAATACTAACTGGATATAATTTCGAAGAGAACTGGAAAGTGTTATTAACATAAATATACCATTAAAGACGAACGGTGACATAGATGAAGCAGTGCAACATCTCACTAAATGTATACAAGAATCATCATGGGAAGCAACGCCTTCAACTGCTAAATCCAAAGATAATGATTGTCCGCTTTTTATAAAGGAAAATGTAAACGAAAAAAGAAAACTTCGTAAGAAATGGCAACAAACAAGACATCCTAATGATAAGAAAATATTAAACAGAGCCACAAAACAGCTGATAGACCTTATATTTACGATAAAAAATCAAGCAATAGTGAATTTTCAACATACGTCACTTGCTCATGAATAGACTCAGTCTGGAACCTTTTTTTGAAATTTTGTATGGGA
>JANSTW010061721.1:0-11186 GCA_027564275.1 Diadocidia ferruginosa
GTAGCTGTATTGAATAAAGATTATATTTTGTTTTTCAACTTACATAACTAGAATCAGATAAGTATTTACAAAAAAAAATTGAAAAATCGCGATTTTCTGATTTTTCACTATTAACTTGCCTTAATGTTACTGGCAATATTATCACCTTTCAAAAAAGTCATAACTTGACATTTTAGAGTGAGATAGCGTTCCTCTAGAGACTAGAACCCCTTAAAATATTTGCGCGTTTCCGCGGCACATCCTGTATAGACTCTCGCCACTGATGTATATTAAATCCTAATTAAAAAAATACTAAGTATTTCAGTAGTGAATTTTTTTTATTTACGCATTTTTTTTTTGTAATTAAGTTTACAACAATTATATATTAACTATATAGGTTTTTTTTAATTTAATTAATTTATTTTTTAATCTAAAATCTAAATTATTTAATTTTAATATTTAATAATGCTTAAAAATACTAAAATAAAAAATATAAATAGAATTTTTTATTTCAATATTTTAAATTAATAATAGTTTTTTCGAGAGAAAAGTGTAGGATCTTTTAGTAGTTTAAAAAATGAGTAAGTAATATAGTTCGGCGATAGCAGCTTTTGACTTAATAGTTATGTAGTTATTGTGACAAGCCACTAGAAAAATTTCAAAAATACCTGCGTGCGGTTTTTGTATCGCATTGAACTATATCATTACTGGAACAAAATATTTTATAATTGTCGAATCTTTTTTTTTTAAATAAAAGCAATTAATTAATTTATTCAAATAGAAGTATATAATATATATAGATAATATACAAATTTAACAACTCAAATCGTATATAATATGATATATAGCCTTTATAAGTTCAAGTGAAAATCTCTACATAACTAATATTATTTTATATTCTTAAAAGCTTATTATTGAAAAGCTCATATCAGTGGGTCCCTGGAAAAAGATTGTAACGCCCAAAAGTTGATTTTACAGAAAATCGATTTAATACTGCTTGATACCGACCTACAGCGATTAACGGAGGGTACCGGAACTACTAGTACAAAAAATGTAAAAAAAGAAAAAAATCCTACTTTTTCGTGTCAGACTCAATTTTTCTGAAACATGCACCAAAGTTCACATTTGGTTTTTATAATATTAAAAAATAACAAAATAAAAATTAAAAAAAACATTTCTTCCACCCTCTTTCTATTTCATTTATCCATGCCAGTAAAAAAAATTATAACATTTCATCGAAAGATGAGCGCTCAAACGTGCATTAAATTTACCCACTGCATTGGTATCAGTAACTCCTAATATATGACATAAATTATCTACTCCTGCAGTTATGATATATTAAAATGTGTGCATTTTAATGTACATACAAAAATTTAAGTATATCAAAATTACAATTTTATTTTTAAATTTAGGCTCAAGTGGTGAAGCTACTCGCAAAAAAAATTAACGGGAAACCATACAAAGTTTTTTTCTGTTTTGGGAAAAAAAATATATCAGATTTTTCTTTGATTTTTTATAGATTTTTTTCTTCATTTTTCACTAGGAACATATTTTGCTTGCTTCATATTTAACCTACTTTTTTTATAGATATTCAAATAACAGCAAGATTAAATAGAAAATTGTTAGACAATTTTATTAAAATTTTCAATTATTCTAAAATCTAAAACTTTTATACAAAATTTAATAAGATACCAATTATATGAACAAAATAATTTTAATTTTCCATTGAAATCTATTAATTTTAATTTTTAAAAGAAACTAATATATAATTTACGATTTCCTGATTATTTTAGCATCCACGAAATTCAATTAGAATGCGTTAGAGAATGTTAAAATAATTATGCAACAATAACTATACTCGATTGAATCATAAATGAGAAGGGAATTTTGCTTAAATTCAAAAGTGTTATTCCAATTTTTAACATACTGCAAATTCATTTGAGATTACATCAATTACACAATTTAAATTCGATTATGTAATCTAATTTTAAGACAAATAAAATACATTTGCTTAACGACATCAGCTAACTATAGCTGGAAGAACATTAGATCCACATGATTTTTATTTGGTTTATGATTTTGAAAATAAAATTAAACTTGTTAAATATTAAATAAGTTGCTCTATTATAGGTACTACATTACTGCTGCATTAGTTAAAAGTGAAACTTCACAAAATATTTTTCACGCTTAAAGCTCATTTAAATGGTTATTATGTTATAGAGTTATTTGAGTTTATGGCAATATGCGGCGACATAATCGAAATGTATGAAGAAGACTCATACAAAACATATACAAAATAATATGATGATGATACATTTTTCTAAACAATTAAATTAAATTCTTTTAAATTATTATTTGTATTTTATAATAAAATAATTTGCAATAATACGTAATTTACCATAATAAAGTATTACGTTTTACGATGATGTGAAGGTACTTGCTTAAATGACGCGAACTCGCAATTATGCTTTGTTCAAAACTAAAGTCTGTGACATGGTTTTTCATATAAAACTTTAGGAGATATGGAATTTCTGTCATATTTATGTTTAACGTGATATGGTTTGTTGCAAATAGTATCTAATATAATATTTATTAAATTAAAAAAATTTCGTCAAAAATGGTTAAGTTTAATAAAAATATGTTTAAAGGAATAATATTTTTATTTGTTGTGATTTTAATATGTAAGTCTTGTGAAGGTGTAAGCAAATACGATGAACCGCCGAAAAAGTGAGTGCAATGTTTAAATGTTCATTTTAAAATAATTTCATATCATCGCAATGGTTATAGTTGTATTAGTAATTAGTGAATATCAGTACTATATAACTTAGTTTTTGGTAATATTTTTAAAGTTATGTTGATAGACTATCAATATATGTTTGTGCTATTGCTTGTTCCAATGCAGGATGAACATTTCAGTGACAGTTACATAATTGTATCAGTTTATAGAACTTACTGATATATGTAAATACATTTTTTAGACTAATATTTCTTTGTAATGCATTAAATCAGAGATTCGGAGTTGGTAAATTTGGCAAGTTTTTTACCGACTCCAAATCCGAATCCCAACTAAAGGCTTAAGAAGCAAGGCAGAGCATCAAACATGTTATGAAAACTGAGTCCCGCCAAAATATTTTGATCATTTTGACTTAAAGTTAAGACTTGCACTGGATTTTCTGCTTGTATTAAAATAGTATAAAAGCATAAAAGTAATGGCACATAGAACACAAAATATAACATAAAAGTTCAAATTTGATTAGATTTGCATTCTCAGTTTTAAAATCTTCTAACATTTATAACCGTAAAAGATACATATATGAATTAGGGTAAATGCCAAATTTCAACTACCAAAAAACTAATTAAGTTTTTTTTTTCTTAAATATAATAGTCCCTATCCCAACAATCAGTGGCGTCGTAATTTTAAGGAAAATGATACCAACGCTGATGCAACATCCACAAATGATCGTGCCGAAAGATTAGGTTTCGCCACTGGATATGGTACATCGACACAAGTAAGTTTCAATTTATTTATTTTTTTTTACTTTTCATTGATTCTTGTTCTTAGGGATATCCATATTCAGGATCGGGAGTTGGGGTTTATAGTCCATTGAAAATTGATTTGGGTGGTATTGTGATTGGTGCAATAATTGGAATTGGTGCATTGTTAATTGTACCGAAATTGGTTGGTGCATTCCAAGGCGGCTATGGTGGTGGTGGCAATTACAGAAGTATTTTATATAATTTCAAGGACAATTAAATTAATTTTTAAATTAAAATATTAATTAACATTAATTATAAACGTATAACAATGTATAGGTGTCGATGGTGCAGATCCCACTGGATTAGCTGAAATGTTAACAAAATTAGATGATATCTTGGGACAGAATAATATTGATTCTACAACATGTGTTCAACGAGCTGTCTGCACTTATGTGAGATCATCAGAATATCACCTAACCATGGGAACAGCCGATCAATCTGATCAAATTATACATACTATTGCTGGGTAATTTACTAGTTGTACAATCCTGAAAATCGAATATTTTATTTTAAATTTATTTCACACATAATAATAATCAAAACAATTTATTTTTATATCATTGAAAAATTCCATGGACATGGACAGATCATTCTATTTATAATGTAGAACAAGTTTATTATTTTGAAAATTTAATTTTAACTGAAACGTAGTTATTTATAGAAATTTGTTTACAGAGTGCACGACATAATACAAAAACGTTAACATAGTCTAGTGCCATTGCCATACGTCATATTAAAATATAATATAACGCTTTAGTCATAATTTAATATTTTTAAACCGATTTTTTTTTAGAAATGCATTGGTTGGATATATGCTAGATGGGACCGCTGTAAAGGAAGCCATTGAGAATGGAAGAAATATGCAGGGACGAGATTGTGATGCTATGTATCCGGGATGTCCGCTTGACAAAGAGTCTAGTATGCAAGTTCTAAACAAACTTTTGCCTAAAAAGGGTGGACAAGCATAAAACTATGCAGAAAACAAAATTCTTTTATTTATATATTTGTGAAACTAATAACATTTTTTTTTTTAAATATAATTAAATTAACAAAATGTTTAAATGAAAAAAAAAAAACTTTTAAATTTTAATTTGAAATGTCATCATCAGTAGCAATCCGTAGTTGCTCATCACTTGATCCAAATTGACGTGGTTTAAAATTTTTAATTTGTTTTTCTAATAATTGACATGATTTTGTTAAAATTGGATCCCATTTTGACGGGGGTAATCTGTAATTAGTTTCGAGAATTTGTTGCGACGTTACGGATGATGGCTGAATGTCTGGTCCCAAAAGTAAGGAAACATTATCGAAAACATCCATAAGAGCCGATGCTTCGGAAATTAAATTAACAATTGCCCGATGTTGTGAATCACTCCATGTAACCGACTTTTTCTTTAGACTTGGTCGTCTTGGTGGAATCGGAGATAAGTGCATATTTGCTAATCTAATATATAATTAGAAATAAATAACGAAAATTGACGGTTTTAATGTAATTTCATGTACCTTTGTCCTATGACAATATCTTTAAAATTGTACCAGGGTGATTGCCCCGTTGACATAGTTGTTCTTGGTAAATTCGGTAAATCATCAATATCATCTTCATCGGATAAATCAAAATCTTCCCAAGATGTTAGAGTTGGAACGTTTAAAAATGAATCCTTAAAATTGGAAAAACAAATTTAGTCATAGAATTATCGGTAACATTGTGAATATTCAAAAAAAAATCTGTTTATGCATTTGACAATTTGACAAAATTTTATTTTATCTCATTTAAATAATACAAATACTCCACAACAAATGGTTTGGCTAGGGTAATTAGTACTATATATAGGTCAAGCGGAATCTTTGGTATTATATTTGGGGCGTCTATACCTTAAAACATTTTTAACGGAACTAATTGGACTTGGAATAACAAGAAAAGGATAGGATACGCACCAAATTCCATTATTAATATAAAATTAAATTGAATTTAAATTAAAAATTACTTTTAAAATATGTCGCTTCTTTTCATCACTAGTAGAACTTGTTTTAGGGTTATTTTCATTAATATTTCCCTCTTCCTGGTTGAACGGAAATTCACTGTAATAAGACAAAGGAATAGCATTTTTCTTAAATTTTACACTTTTCCCATTTTGATCATGCAATGAATCAATCGACATAGTTTCGTCATCTGTATCCTCTTCACTTCGTTCTACGGGCAGTTTGTCATCACTAGTTGCTGACTTTTCATCTTCTGTCTTAGTTTTACTTGATTTCATTAGCAGGCCATCTAGTTTTTGTAATTCATTTATTTGTGCTTGAAGAACTAATTGATTATTATTCAATATGTCATCAATATTTTGATGATTTGGAAATCTGTGCTGATGAGTATCGGTAGTATACAAGTTTTCATGTTTTAAATATTTTTTAAACGATACATTTATATTTGGACGAGCCGTTTGTGTGCCAATGTCATTGTACAAAGTACCATCGGTCATTTGTCCAACGGTTTGGGTTAAAATAACTATAAAATTTAAAAAATATAAAAAAATTTGGAAAAATTAAAGTAAACACTATAGATATTACATCCGCCAGCACATTCTTTTTTTATTGTTACAGAGCCATCAGTTTCCTGTTGTTGGTCTGTCATCAGAATTAAATCCTTTGGAGCATCCAATTCAACATCTCGCATCAATTTTGTGGGGATCGGATCTGTTTGACAGCCTTGATGGGCAATTCTTTGCGAAATCAATGCACGCCTGTATAAGAGGATAATAAAAAGATTTTCCAATGAATACAAAATGTTTGCGCACCTTGTTGCATCCAGAATCTTTGCTTTTAAAAGAGCATTTTTGTCCGCTTTCGAAGGTGTTGCTAAGCTCACCGCTCTCCATGGTGGCCGTTCTTTTTCTTGTGATTCTTTTGACTTCTTCGATCCACTTCCCTTACTAGAGGTCCTACATACATAATTTGTTTATATCACCAAAAATGTTTAGCAATTTTTATCTAAAGGGTGACATGTATCAACGCCCGAAATAACACCCAACATTTTTTTTTTAAATAAAAATCTGAAAGACCGTTTAAAGAAATTAACGCCTAAATGAAGTAGTGCCCCATTTTATTCTAAAAACTAAAATCGACAGATTTCGATGCAAAAAATGAACTGCCTTGTAAAGCAATTGCACCGTTTTAACATTCTCTAACGATTTTGTGGACTCTAAAATAGTCAGGAAACTATTAAGATATTTATCCAAAAATATTATTTATGTAATCTAAATACACAGGAAACCAAATATTTGACCTAGACTCTTGAGCCTTACAAAAACGGTATATATTAGCGAGTCTTTATGGTTGTCAAATGCGAGTTTTCAACTCGAATTTACAACAACAATTTGTATATGAAATAGTACCAATAACAAGCGCTGATTGGCTGGTACCAAAAATATCCACACAGTTGTCCACTCGCATTAAACACATATCTACTAATACATCTAGGCTCACTAGTATATATGATCATAACTATGACTTATGGCTAATGGATGCAAAATCTCGAGGGACTGAATGCGGAAATATAAGATACAAATCCAAACACTATATATGTTGTACTAGATTATGGCTAATGTAAATAATTTATACGCTCTTAACATAATATAATTTATAATTGATTTTGTAATAAATTTTACAATTAACTTTTAGAAATGTAAATATTTTAGTTGCTATCGTATAAGTTTAGCCAAATAATTTAGTATATCATTTTTTATTCTGCACTTTCCTATTGATTGGTTCATCTGTAATACTTTGCGTTTCACTTGTTTCCGATGATCCAACACTACCCGGTGATTGCGGAAATGGTTTATTCATGGCAAATATTCCCAATAAACTAAAGACATAATTTTCATTTCACGTTTTTCATACAACTCTGTATTATATTTTCGCAAAGTTATCAAAATATATACTTATAAAGACAATAATATATAAGTAGTATTAGAATATATTTATACTATTTAGTATATATGAGGTGAATAGCGTGTCTCACCCAGCCAGCTTATAATATCGCACATTTATTTTCTATTTACGACCATAACAAATAAAAAAACAAAGGTATAATGCATAATATTATGATATGTTGAAAATAGAATCCAACATAATGTTTTTCAAGTTAGATATAGTATTTCTTTACTTACACAAACGATATGCAATATCCAATTCGTACCTAATTCTAAAACATTTTAACTCAAAACAATTTTATTAACACGATTTCTTATTTGTTTGTCCAGAACAAACCATGCCATCGATATTTAAATATAACAATTCCCGACTAGCTATATATTTGAAATATTTAAAATATTCCAGAACACGATATTTTTGTCCATGGGCGCCCACAGAATTTTGACCAGAAGGGCTGCAAGATTTGTTTTCTTAAATAATACCTTAATATCTTAAATGTGTTTGTTCAATACAAATCTAGCAATTGATTTTTAACTAATTTCTCAACTAGCTAAACGTTATTTGAATTTGAATAGCTCACAACACGATACTTTTAGTTATTGGCGCTCAAAAAATGTTAACACGAAGGGGGCAAGATTTGTTTTCTCAAATATCACATCTTGCTTTGTTGGGTTTTGTTTAGTACAATTAATCTTGCAATCGATTTTTAATTACCTTGCCAAATAGTTAGACATTTAAAACCTTAAAACTAACTCGAAACACGATGATAACATAGTCACTTTTTATGCAGAATTGAATTAATGCTCACTAAATTTTGTTTTGTATGGAAAGTTTTTTTGAAAACAAATTTATATGATTACAAAAAAAAATAAAATTTAAAACATATATACCCTACCTATATAATTAATTTTGTTTCATATAATTGTCATATTGAGCAATTTTGCTTGTATTATAAGTTGAATCTTATATTTTCAAAAAGAAGAAACAACTCTACCTATTAAACCAAACTTACATTCATATCATACTAACTCGACTTGTTAAGTATTATAACATTATAACATTGTATAACATTAGAAAAAGCGATATATGCATATTGCATATATACCTACTCATGTACTTATTTCTTAATAGCAACGTAGCAAAGAAGATAGAACGTAGTAAAATTTACTACATATGTATATATTATGTGCAGAGAGTCGATTTAAATATAGTTACTTAAGTTAGATATTATACCAAAAGCTGGAGCACTTCTTCTTATCTATATAGTGAAAAATACCGCATAATGAAAAAATATGGTCAGTGTGAGTTGCTGAAACTTCACTCCACCTTTGATAACCATGGTATTAGATAGAAAAATTTTCAACATCATCCCTATCGTCTCTCATTTTGAAGTGAATGATACGATGTTGATGACATATAAGCTTGAGTTTAATAACAGAACTTGCTTATATTTATTTATAAATAATTATATATAAATTGATTAGCAACAATATATTATGAAGATAAAACTCTTAATAAATTTTTATATATATAGCCTAGTTGGTAGCATGTCAAACTATTTAATAATCGGTCGGTTTGCGTAACATTACAAAAAAACACTCCCTATATTGGAAAAATTAATTCTTATCGACCGTGTTTTTATGAAAACTTGAATACATTTATCGGACAATGCGGTCAATGAGAGACTATATTATAATAAATGTGACACAGAAATAGATCCTGTGCCTATTAAAATTATCGAAACTCCCTATATTATATCGTAACAAATAGTAACATATTTTTTATTCCTATCCTTATGCTCAGATTGTTACGTTATTTTTACATCCCCTTTGTACTTGTTTTCAATTTGGTAAATACCTACACTTGTATAGTTACAAAAATGTTTCATAAATCAAATTCATCGAGAATTGATGATTTGATTTATTGATAGAACTGTATGGTACATATGTATCTATATACATTATTATATAATACCTAATGTACATTTTGAATACAAATATATTATAGAAATGGTAACCTCGTCATTAGACGAGGTCATAAGTCAAAATGTATATTCTAACAAACAAAATAAAGTTCGTACCAGCCGCACATGCGATGAGTCGACTTATAGTAAAAAATATACGACAATTTGTTGATTGTTCATGTTCAAGGTATATTTGGATTTTATGTGTGTGTTTCCTTAAATCTATTTATCGTATAACACCATTTGTTTAATATTAAATCAATATTATGTATTATACAATATGTAACATATTATATAAAATTAGCCAGCCAAGAGCAGTGTAGTATTAAAGGCAAAAGTCATGAGTTCAATTTTTTTTTATTTTTCCCAACTCAAAGCTCCTTGCAGAAGAGTGATTGTTTGCATGAAAGAAAATTTATTATATGTAAATATTTTAAAACGGTCTAATAAGTGCTGAGATTACTTCATGTATTATTTGTTTTTAGAAAAAAACATGGTTATTTCTAAAGTAAACAAAGTTTTCAAGGCTTGCCGAAGAAAGGTACGCCTTGCTTTGGCCGACCAGCACAAATTTTATTTGAAAATAGCTTTACTTTGAATCAGACCGATTAGCCTGTTTTAAAATATTTACATATTTTTATATATTATTTTTTATTGTATATATGCCCATTTTTACAGTTCATAGAAGTTGTCTATATCAAATTAATTTATTTTTATACAAAGCAGTTACCCCCAAGTCCCCAAAGAACCATAAGATCTAAACAGTGAGTGACCTATTATATTAAAAAAAACTAAACCAAACTATAATTCCATCTTATATAATTTTGTAAAATTGGTTACAAATATCTTTTGTAAAAAAAATACAATTTTTTAAATATTTATTTTCACATTTATAATATTTTTTAAAATTTTGAGTAAAGCTGCAAAATAAATTGTGTACACAAAGAAGTATATTATTATATAATTCGCATTTAAATTTTTTGTCTTTGTCTTTTTTCCGCAAAAAAGAAAACAACAACATCAAGATTAATGAACAGAAAATAAAAATAAAATAAAAATATAAATAAAATTTTAAGAGCAAGCTTTTTATGACTAGGTATATAAATATACCACTCATTAAATTAAAGCTTATTCGCATATATAGGTATATATACGTGATATTATATAATATAATATATGTTTCAATATGCTTCGTTTGTCATGGGTTCGTTCATGACCATGCAATAACATCATAACGCGTAAATAGGTATTTTTTCCAAAAATTTTTAGTATGTCCAAATTAATTAGAAAATTAATTTTTGAAAAGATGTTTTAACAAGGAATTTTCGAATTTCTTTCGAAAAACGAAAAACAAATTTTTTTTAAGACATTTCGTCAATATTAAAGATGCAAGTCTAAAATTTGGCAGGAATGCAGATTTTTTCAGGTAAAAACCCTGTATTAATAACTCACTTTCCACTTAACTCGACTTATGATGTTATTAGTTGGAAGTAGCGAAATATATTATATTATTATGTAAATATAACAACATGCTGTTACCATATAGGTATATAACCTACTTGAAACGTACACAAATATAATAATATATGAAATAAAGTATAGGGACTTATAAAGGTATTTATATAACAAAATAAAAATATGGAGATTGGAGAGGTTTGTTCCAGGATATAAGTTTGAAAGGTAAATATTATATATACATATATATATCATCATCATCATCGTGTCCTTTACTCCAAAGCGAGGGAGCATAGGGACCATTTTTACCCTTTTTTTCTATCTG
>JANSTW010061732.1:0-11186 GCA_027564275.1 Diadocidia ferruginosa
AAAAAAGTTCTTAAAACTTTTAAATCTTTTGGTAGGCACATAGTGAGGTATATATGCATTTTGCAAATCAAAATATTTTCAATTAAAAAAAACAGAAACTGTGTGAACAGTAAAAATTATTCTAGAATCAAAGAAACATATAAACTCTGCAAAAACATAATTACCACTTGAACAAAATTACTTTATTTCATGTTTTCACGAATTTATACAATTTTGAAAGTTAATAATTTGAATTTAGATCATCTTTACTGAAGGCTTTGTTCTTAGTTTACATTTTGCATCTATTAAACATTTTTGCAAACTATTAAATTTTATTTATTATCCTCTTTCTTCACAAAATCAATTTGATTACGAACTACGTCAGGAATTTTAGCTATTACATCACCAGCAGTCATCGGGCGTCCTATTTGCAAAAACGTTTGTGATGAAGTAAAGCGAACAAAATCACTAGCAGCACGTGCTCCATTAAGCAAATATTCTGATTTGTAAGGCTTCTGTTTAGGATCCTCCTCGTTACTTGCTTGACAAGCTTTTAATTTTGCCCAATATGCAAAAACTGCGGTTATTCCAGAAAGAATATCACCCTGACCACCACAACGACGCATTGAGCCAGAAACACTTGCAATTTGAGCTAAAAGTTTTTCTTATTACTCTTTTAGCTCCGAGAAGGATTTTTTTATAAATTAGAAGATAGTAACATTTATCTTTCTATAATTAGTTATATTAATATTTATATTACTGAAAGCTGTTTCATATTATAAAAAATGAACATTTTTATTGGAAAAAAAAAGTAATTTATTGTAAGTTAATAGGAAAAAAAATAAAAACAAAAACAACTAAAATTCTTCTTACTATCACTTCCATCCGTAATAATGTCTTCTTTGCCTTTATGCAAAATACAAATATCCAATTTTTTTGCAAGCTTTTCTACTCGATTCTTATCGGCAAGGTCTTCTTTGAAGTTGGGAAACACTTTATCAAATAAACGGTCAAACTCGTGGTGATTTGGAGTAATGATAACTTGATTTTTGAGTCCGATTATTTCTTTTATACATTCGCCCAGGATATGCAAACCATCCTAAATCACGTTTTATAGTTTTAACTATTACATAGCTGTTGATAGAAAGCATGTTATTTAAATTAAGCAACAAAATAAAAAATAGAAAGAGTCTTAACCTACAGCATCAATTAGGAGACATAAATGTGGAGTTTTCGTAATAAATTCAAGAATACTTTTCAATAAAGGAACTAATCGATCCAAGTCGCGACCAATACCTGGTCCAAAAACAATTGTATGAAGGCGCTCTAGGGCAGACTCTATTTTTTTAAACTCCATTGTAGGCTCGACCATTAATTCAGGACTATATAACTTAATAACATGCGATGCTTCCGGATGACAAAACAAGTAGCTCATATCAGCTCCCTAAAACTAAAAATTAAATAAATACATAAATTTACTTTATAGAAACAATTACAAATAACGTAAAAGTAAATAAAGATAAATTTTTGTAAACTAAAGCCCATTTTTAAGTAAAAAATTCTGCTCACAACACGAATAGCCGAAATTGAAGCAAAATATGGAGCACCTGTGTATTGCGGAGAACCTCCAATCACTCCTACACGTCCACAATCACCTTTTCGCAACGAATTTGTTAATGTAGGAAATAATTGACGGGCATCTCTAAGCGGATCTACAAAAAAGTACATCTCTTTACATGAGTTTAACCCATATATTTAAAAGTACCATGATCACTTGAAAGCCTAGCACCAGTATGCATGAAAGGAGCCTCTAAATATAAAAGTCATAGTTTTTATCTTTTAGAATAAGATTTCACATGGATTATATCATCAATAAATTATTATTCCTTACTATAAGACGCTCGAGTAATTGGCATTAGAACCATTTTAACACCTTGTTACTAAAAAAACTAGAAAACATTAACACAATTAAAATAGCATACGAAGAAAATTCTACAAAAAAAATTTGATGGTGGTAAAATTGTTATATAAAAAAACCATCAATTTTTGAATAATAACAATTTATGTTATAAATGGAAGGTAAAATTACAAAAGTTTGTTTATATTTGAAATAGTTTTGAATTATTTTGAGCCTTATTTATAATTTTTAAAAAATTGATAAAAATATATATTTTTTAATTTTTTTTCTTTATTCTTTTTCTTCCGTTAAAGTTTATTTCTCTGGCTTTGCCGTTATTTTTTTATTGTCTGTATTCTTTTCAGTAGTAAACTTGTCACATAAATAATTTTAAAAATTGTGCATTTCTTTTCTCTAATCAATAATAAAAACATTGCATGAGCGTCATACATAATAGCGTTCTCTCTCTTCCTCTAAACGCCCAAATTCCCAGACATACAAAACAAACACATTTTTAAAGTGCGAGCGCAATTTGTTTTCTCCAACTTTCTCTGCTTGCCTCACATTTTTTTATATTTTAAAAATTTTTTTTCAATGTTTATATATTTCAAAATTATATTTAACGTTTTTCGACAAAAATAAGCTGAAATTTAAGTTTATGTTGTAATGTTCTTAATTTTGGTATAAATTATATATTTAGTTGCATAATAATAGAAGGGATGTATTATTGTTTCTTAGATTAATTTTTTTTTTAAATAAGTTATTGGTAAATTGTAAAACTGTGTATATATATATATATATATATATATATATATTAGTCTTTTAAAATTCAATTATACTTGAAGTATTCCCTTTAAACTGTATAGTTTTTGTTATTCACCTATTATTTGTCTTTACCATTATTGTAATAACCAAAAATAATGTATGTGACCCTTTTTTTTCCTTAAATAATTTAAAAAAAAAGTTTTTTTGCAGTGATTTGCCTTTAAGGCTTGGCCATCTGTAAAATTTGGATTTTTTGTGCTCTAATCTTTATAATCATTTTCTATTTTATTAAATTTATTTTTTAACAATTTTTTCTTTGAAATTACACCAACATTTTGAGCTTTGAGTTTTTTATTTTATTTTAAATATTTTTGATACTATGAAATAATAGAAATTTAAATGAAGGTAAAATTTAGCGTATTATGAACGGAAAAGAATGTGATTATGAAAGGAGTCTATTTTCAAATTTCGGTACAGAAGCCGCAGATTATGGATCAAATAATCAAGAGTTGGTGCGATGTGAATACTTCAGTAATCGGACGCGTATTCGGTGTTCTAGTATTAGAAAAGCTGAGGAATTAAAACCATATGGCTATTGTGAAAAGGTATATAAATAAATTTTAAAATAACTAAGACTAAGAGGAATGTGTTTAGATTGAAAGTTTATTGTTAATGTTTTTGTATTTAATGATGATCTCAGTTATTGTTAATTTTTTTAAAATTTAAAATTGGCTACATTATTTTTAGCATGCTGGTTACATTGAACGAATTCGATTAGATGCATTACGAGCCAGAAGTATTTTAGATCCAGGTTTTTTGAAGGACAATACTGATTCATCAAAGGCAATTCGTCTTTTCAAGTAATTAAAAAATAAATCTTTAGCAAAAAAAAAAAAATTTGAATTTATTTAATTCCTAAATATATTTAGACTTTTTTTTAAATTTATTTAGCAATAGTTTTGATGAAACTCTAGATGATACTGATCACGTTTGGCCATATGTTTACGAAAGCCTTTATTGCGACTCGAGAATTGATAATCCAGACAATCCACTAAGGTAATCCTTTTTCTTTCTTTATCTAATTTTTTAATTATAAATAATCTATGTTATTCATGCAAAAACCTCATAAACACTATACTTTAATTAAGAAATTTTTATGGCTTTAAAGTTTTTGATTGTGTTGTACTGATTTTTGTGGTATAAATACAGTTGGTGCAGATTTCCTATATATATTCTTTAATGGGATTTGTAGTCAGTAGAACTCATTAACACATCAATTTTAAATTTAGAAATGCTGGCGTTTTTACACGGAAGGAAATAATTCGTGAATATTTGGCTGCTTTGGAGCGTCAAAAAGAAGCAATTAAAGAGTTGAGAATAATTTATATGGAAAAACATCATAGACTTTTGACTAATTTTAAAATTTCTAAAGCGTTTGCGAATAAGAATAAAGGTAAACTTTTTTTTCTAAAAACTATTACTTTTTTCCTATAATAGTTATTTATTTTGCATATTAAGATTAAAATTTCATTGATATTTTATTTGTACTATTTTCTTTTATGTTTTTTAAATTAAAAAAATAAGAAATGATTTTTTTAGATACAAATTTTAAAGCGGATCAAAAAGATAAAAAACTTTTTGCAGAATTTAAGGCAAATAAAAAATACGGGAGTTATGCTAGATGGCGTAAGACAATTTATTTTTTGAACAAAATTGAAAAAAAGAAAAGTCTTTGTTATGCCAACGACATTCCTTCTACATCTTCAGCACAAGAGACTTTTGACTTTCAATGTCAAAAAAATGTTTCTAGTTTAACAGATTTTACACAAAAAAGATTTGTAAACTATGGATGCCAGTATATAGAAAGAATAAATCACGGCAAACCAAAACTACTCCAATATAAGTCAGCGGATGGGGTAATTTTTTGAGTGATTTATATAAAAGAAATAAATTTTTTATTTTGTAGTCAAATGACGTTGGCGTGACGGATGAAATTGTTGTTAAGATTATAGTTGATCAAATGATTAATTACGTAGATACTTGTTCTCGCTCTAATGATGACATTATAGAAGAAAAATTATGTGGGAAAAGTCGTATACCACTTATGGATTTTTGTCCTAGACGTAAGACTTTTTTTTATGAAATTAATATAGTATTTCATTTTTAATTAATAAATGTATTTTTTTAGATACATTATGTGAAAGTAAACAAGTACTTTATGAGAAGTGTACTGATTGTGAACAACCAGCTGTACCATTAATTGGTTTAAGGAAGTGTAGACAGCATTGTGGTAATTTTTTTTTAATATTTTTAACATTTGCCAAAAATATTAGAGTGCTTTTAGATTATTAAAAAAAATGTTTTATTTATTTTTTTAGGTAAAGCTGCACTTGGTCCTTCAGTAAGATATCCAACTACTCGATGTGTTTCAATTGCAGATGATCTCGAATCAGAATTCTTTGTTAAATTATGTGTTGATCATGCGAAAGCAGAACTGGAACATCAGCAACAACAGCAGCCGCAACAATTACAAATTACTGCAGCACCTCTATTGAGCAATACAGTGTCTAATAGAGTATCTCTTAATACAAATTTTTTATTACAAGGCAGCAATGGTCATCATCATCACCATATTCAATCGCCTGGTTTAAATTATCATCATATGCCCCAATTATTGATTGATGCAGATATTACTGGAAATAATGTTAAATCTAATAGTAAACCTTTTTCTGCAGCTGGTTCAGATACTGAAACTTGTGCACGTGTTAGATATTTTGTTGGAAATCCAAAAAATAACGGATTCGTTACAAATGGAAGGCGTAATTCTGTTTCTTCTATTTCACCTCATCATTTTCCATCTTCGTCGCGAAGAGAGACATTACCAGTTCAACATTCTCATGGGCAAGCAACAATAATGCGTCGACCAGCACAAATTCATCATATTTCACAAGCCTATGCTAGTTCACAATTCACATCGCGTAATTATAATATAACGGGTAGTGGAAATGGAGGTCCTCCATTAGCAAAAATTCCTCGTAGAAGTGGTGTACCAGTTTATGTTAATTCGACCTATCATCATTCTGTTGGTCATTCTCATCCACAGTTGTATCCGAATGCACCAAAAAATCACCGTCCACTGCTTTGTCATCCTCAACATCATCGATCGCCACATATTCGTGTACAAGGAAATTACCAGTCTGCTGGGGGTTCTTTAACTTTTGTTGCACCTACACTGAATGTTCACAGTAATAATTATAATTATCAAAATTCCTCATTACGGCATGTCCCTTCTTTATCATCTTCAGTCTCTCCGGTATCAACATCGTCAATTACATCTCAAAAAGCGACGCGAACAATTCCCGTACGCTCTTTTCGCCCTGTGACTGTTCGTCCAATGGCAACGCCTGCAGGTACTTCACATGTACAACTGCCTTGTAGTTCAGTGCAATTGACATTACAAGAGGATGCCGATACTATATGAGTACTTCGTATGCTTTAGTCTCTATTACGGGTTTTTTGCTGAATTTTATAGTATTTTACATATAAAAATAAATAAATGCTCTTCTCAAAGTTATGTACTTTTTAAAGAAATACATTTTACAGATTACCAAATTCACCAGGGACGTAGTAGTGAAATCGCTAGTGTTTAATATTGAGCTAAAAATTTTTTCTAATTTCACTTTTTTGTCACAATTTTTTTTGGTGTTAAATGATATTTTAACACCTACATTTATCTTTTATTGAAACATGTTTATATCGTAAAATCAAACAATGTTTATTTTCTCAATACGGAAATTTTTTTTTTTAAATCGATAAAACTGAATTTATCAAAAATATAAAAAATTGATTTATGAACAACTTATGTGTTGTTTTCCTTAGAAAGCTATCGAATTAAGTACATTATAAAAATAAATTAAAAAGTTACTACAAAAGTTGATTCATGAGTTCTGGGGGAGTTGAGCAAAAAAACGTCTTGGTGAAGATAATTTATGCATTTGAAACTTAATAATTATAAGCTAAAATAAGTTGCCATTAAATCGAATTTGAAGACAGAAGCAAGTTAGGCACAAAAATATTAATTAAAAGTTTAAAATAACATTGAAACATAATTTTGAAAGAGAGTATAGGAAATAGAGAATTTTAAAATTCCTAATTTTAATTTATGTTTTAAGGATTTTTATATGCTTTAAAGAAAAGTTTTTGTGTTGTGAATTAAAGTTTATTAGAAATATATAAAAGTAAAGTATTTTTAATGAATCAAATTTGAGCGGTGAAATTTGTCTGAAAACTCCTCTTCAAAATCACTTGAGCTGTCCCATGGGTCGGTCGGAGGCGGAGCGTCGAGGGGAAAGCTTCCTTCTTCATCATCTAGGCTAAACTCTTTCATTCTTAAAAATATTTAATTGAAAAAATTACAGTGAAAGCGTTGTATTATTGGTTCCACTATTAAGACTTTGTTTTTTTTGCCGCTGTAGACTTGGCGAATGTGCATTTGACGACGAAACACCGGAAGAAGATGAAGAAAACAAAGGGGAAGTTGTTGGAGATTTAATACAAACAACTGGCGTAATTTTTATGCCTGAATGGCAATTTTCGGATTCTGATATTTGAGGTATGTCCTTTAAACAATGAATTTCTAATTCAAGCATAGTTTTGTCCATTATTTGTTCCATTTTTGTCTTAAAAATTATATATTGAAAATTTAAGTATGAAGTGTTTTAAAAGTAGAAATGTTACCCAATCCAAATGTGAATTTTGGCGCATTTGTCGAACAAAGCAATCTTTAATTGAACTAGAAATTTTATAGTTTTATAAATTTTATTTTTTTACATTACAAAAGAACCTATAACACAGCTTGGAGAAAAATAGAACGACTTACTTGGATGTAAAAACGCCTCGAAGCAGAATTTGATTAAGTGCCTTTTCTTTAAATCGTTCATATTGGTCAACCATCTTTCGTTGCTCACTTCTTATTCCACTAGACGAAAGAACCTCTCGTATGTCACGATATTCGGTTCGTTCATTATGTCTGTCAGAAAATTCTTTAATATTAGTATTTTTTAATAAAGTATCAGTGCTTCGCTGTTCAATTATAGGAAATTTTTTTTCTATTGGTTTTGTTTGTGGATGTTTAATTGGAGGAAGTTGCAAACTTTTTTCTGTGCATTTGCTCACCTGGCTTGGTTTGGACCTATCGTTGAGCTTAGTCGCAAGTTTATTATGCTGAATTTGTAAATTTTTTGTAGGTTGAGTAGAGTCAAAGGAGTTTAAAGAATCACTGTCATATTCCTAAAAACAATTATCATTGACAAAACTGCAAATAATAAATTAAGCTATATTCGCTGCAATTTGGCTTCTAATCTTTTATTAAAAGAGTAACTTATCTTTGTTTCTCAATTTAATTATAAAGCTAGTTTTGGTTAGATTTATAATTAAATCATCGACTATTATGAAAAACAATTATTACTTTACTTTATTTGAGTTTTTTGATATCAGGTGGAACAAATTCTTTACATTTCTATTAAAAACAACACTTTAAACATTTTAACGACATACATTTACAATTTTTTCAGTCCTAATTCGTAATGGCGGTGGTTGATACAGAGTTGAGTATCGTAATTTTGACTGGATAGAAGAAATTCGTTTGTTGTAAATATTGGTTGAATATTTAGGTGGAATAGTAAGTTTTGCTGGTGTTGAAATCCGACTAATGTTGGCTATTGCATGAATGTTATAACTTTTTGTGACTAAAGGCAAATTTTCAAAATTTTGATGTTTCGGCGACACATTTTTCCTGCTATTAAAGAAATAATAAATTTGAAGACAATGCAAGTTAAGGTTGTATCAAGTTTTTTATTTTTAACTTTTAAAGTAATTTTTAAAAACATTTAATAGTATTTTATGGGCAAAAATCATCATCATCACTGTGTCATTTACTCTAAAGCAAGGGATCATAGGTACCATTTTCTTTTCTTTCTGATACTGTGGTTTTATTGACGGCCATATATATGTTTAGCAAAAATAATACACTATTTTAGCACCTAATAGCCCTCGTCTTTAACTTTGAACATAACTGTAACTGAATAAATAATTAAATATTTTTACGCAAACTTGTATGCAGTAGCAGTGCTATACTAATACCTAACAGTAATTGTGAAATATAAATGGATCTAATAAATACGATAAAATACACTCATATAGAATATGTAAAGCTTTCTTGTTTACGATAACAAACTTTTTCTTTTAAACTCGAATTCAGGAAAAGTAATAAATTTTCAGTAAATATTTATTCGCCTTTTTTTATATATCGTCAATACAAGGATTAATAATAATACATCAATAACTACGCGACACAATTTCAGCATGGTGCAGTGGTTATCGTCACGGCTTTTAGTTCAAGAAATTATGAGTTCAAGGCTCGGCAGTGGCAAAAAATTTTCATAACTGCACTATCACCTTTCATTCGAATGTGTTTTAAAAAATAAAATAAAAAGCAATCTCAGTGGTTCGAAAGTCACTAAAAACCATTGGTCCGCCAACCACCGAAGGTTCTTCATATAGCGTAAAACCCGCCTCACTGATTAGCAAAAAGTATGGTTAGTACGAGTTGCTAGCAACACCCCACCTTTTGACATAAAGAAATAAATATAAAATATAACAAATATAATAAAGAAAACCATGGTATCAGATAGAAAAATGGGTAAAATGGTCGCTTTGCCCCTCGCATTAGAGTAAAAGACACGATGATGACGATAATGTATTTTGAAGATCAAATATATGGCATGTGGTCTTAAAGTGTTAGTAAGCTGCAGTGCTATTCTTCTTCACTTTTATAGATGAAAAATCATATCCATGCTGCTTAATACACCATTGTTGATATAATATTAGTTTATGTAATCTATCAACATAATTTTAACATTTTATTCAATTGTATTAATTGAAATTATGGATATGGAGTAAGTTCAATTTATTGGCAAACCACTGAAAATGATTAATACATTAATGGAAAATTGTTAAGTGTGTCCCCAAAAACATTTTTTGTTCTAAACTTAAGGGTGCAAAAATCCCGATAAAGTTTGTATGAGGAGATTACAAGTTTGGCATATTTTGATATTGTTTTTTTCTATAGAAATGAGGTCCTCAGAATTTCGTTTGTTTTGGACTTAGGTGGATAGCCTCTCCATTTAAAGTAGGGGTGGGAAAAAATTTTGAATAAATAATATTTAAAAACTCTTTTAAAAATTCTGATACATAATTTGAGCATGCAAAGAAGGGGCATTAGAGATATAAAATCGTGTAATATTTTTACCCCCTAAAAGATAAATAACAATGAAAATGGTGAAATTGAATTTTAGGCATGCAACAAATGTTCTTTAAAACATTTTAACCTCTCTTAACCGTAAATGGAGCAATTAAGTCTAAAGCAGCAATATTATCTGAGAACCTTCTTCATTATTTCAAAATATGGCATTCTTGTATTTTCCTTATACACTTTCAACCCCTAAATATATTTTTGCAATCTTAGCTCTAAAAAAAATATTTGTGGCAAACTCCCCATAAATATATATTTTTCTGGTACTGTGCCCAGCAGCATATTATGGTTTTTGGGGGCCCTGGGCAAATCCGAAATTGGGTGCAACCTGACCATTAGTTTCGATTTTTATGTATAGTAAAAAAGATAAAATATGAGATTTCATGCCTGTTTGTTATTTAATTTGATAATTATAAGTGTCAATAATTAATAAATAATAATAACAAAAGGCTCATTAGCTGCGAAAGATCCACACTAGTGATAATTTTGGTAACCTTTCAAATAACTTCAAAGTGTCAATAATATTCTTTCGCTAACCGAAAAATTTATTTAAAATATATACCTCAGTCAAAAAGTGTGTTTTAGCTAAAAAAAATTTTACAAGTTGTGACTTTTGGTATATTTTTATGTTTTGTGTCACAACATATCAAAAACTTCCGAAAACCGGTCTGATATACAAAATTTAATACATGGCGGCAAGGTTTTTTTAGCGTAATTTATGTATTATTGAAATAGTCATATCTCCTCACAAGTAAAATATTTTTAGTTCATATTAAACTTATTCTGTAGATTATGAGTCATTCTTTTACAATGTTTGTTAATTTAGCTTGAAGATTTCAAAATTGACTAAAAAAACGAATATTTTCACTATTTATTCCTATTAAAAAATTCGGAATTAGTGGGAAATATTATGTCGAATATTTATATGCGTATAAATACTTAAAAAAAAAATTACAATAATCAACTGTTACATCCACTGTATAATATATCAGCCCTGAAAGTTACGCATATTTGACAAATGCAGCATGTTAGAAGCCAAAAACGAGGAGGTGATACAATTTTTTTTGTTGGGTGGAAATTTTAGCATTTTATGTCAACTTTAAGAAAAAACTAAATTCCCAATACAATATGCTCCATTCGAAAGTTACAAGCGCCTAAGTAACCTTCCAAACTACCTCCAAAATGATTACTTACTACTGCTAGGGAAGCGAAAATGCTAAAAAAATTACCCTA
>JANSTW010061743.1:0-11184 GCA_027564275.1 Diadocidia ferruginosa
TTATTAAAAAAGAAAATCACACATGTTCAATTTATAAGAATTCCAAAAAATCACTTTTAGCAGTTAAACTTACTTATATATTCAGCTCTACATTTAAATCCTTTTAAAGAATCTCCAAGTAAAAATACACGAAAATTTCGAACAGTATTCCCGCTAGAATCTTTTTCTGGAAGCCATTTCTCAAACTCATGTGCCCAATTTTGAATAGTATTAACAGGGCATACAACAATTACGCGCTTTTGTATAGTGTAACGGAAAAAGATATCAATAATTGTAATCACCTAAAATTTATTTTTACTGCTTTCCTTAAATTATAGTTAAAAATTTAAAAGTAAAAAATAAAAAGAGCTAACAATTTTACAAAAAACTATTTTAAAAATTATATAACTTACCTGAAGTGTCTTACCAAGACCCATACAATGCGCTAAAATACATCCAAAACCGTCAGATTTTTTAAAAGACTCTAGTGATTCAATCAAATTATCATACCTAAATAAAAATTATCGTTTCGAAAATTACAAAAAACTATTTATCACTCTAAAATAAAACCTTGCTTAAATACATGCCAATACATAAAAATCTATATATATGACAAGTAATAAAAACAAATAAAAATTTTCAAAAAATTAGAAATATATACTCACATAAATTTTACACCCCCAAGCTGATGTGGCTGTAAAATATCAGTTAAATGCTCCGATACATAAACTTCTGGATCCGACGATGGTTTTCCAGCATTTACTAAAAGTCGACCTTCCGAAGAAACTTCAGCAATTTCATAATCATTTGAGTTACGTCTTCGGCGCCGACTGTCTTCAAGACGCTGTTGTATACTTGGCCTAGCGTACCACTAAACAATAATTTTTTGTAAACTAAAAACCACCTTAAATTAACTAAAGTTAAAGGATTACAAAAAAAACAAATATGCTAATTTATTGTTGAAAAAAATACCGGAACAATTGGTCGCACAATTCGAAGTTGATTTAAACCTAAAATAATAGACAAAATAAGCTCTATAATAAATACAATAAGCCCCATTAAAAATTCATTTAAAATTATTAAAAAACGAAAAAAGTTTGTTAACACATTGACGACAATATATATTATATTTGATACATAACTTTTTTTTATTTATTTTTTAGCTTAACAATGGAGAGTTTCAAAATCAAAGCTAAAAAAAGTACTATTTAATAGTTTTTTCAAGTTTGAAAATGTAGTTCCTTTTCCTTGAACACTTCTGTGACACCTTCAGAACCAGAAAAATATAATTGATATATTGATGCAAGAAGAAAAAAAATGAATAAAATTTTATACTTTTAAAAGCCTGCGCAAAAAATGGAAACAAACAAATAACTAACTGCGCTGTAATGAAATGAATTTAAGTACAGTTTAATTTTAAATGATAAAAAGCAAAAACTTTGAGTGCTTTCCTGAACAATTTTCCTAAAAAACTACATTTTTTAACTTCGCATAGTACAGGTTTTGTTAAAAAAAAATTCTGGTGAGTTTTAAACCATCCCTTGTAAATACAATTAACTTACAACGAAAACAGTTGTAAAAAATAACGTCAAAAATGACTTTACGTAAATTTAAATTTTTTATTATAAAATATATACACCAAAAAAAAATATAAATAAATTCTCCAAAATAATAATTCTAATCTAAAAGTCTTCTACGCACAATTAAACCTATTTCGCAAAATCGTCTGAAAAATTGATTCAGAAAAAATTACAAACTATTGTATATTAATATTATAGATTACAAAAAGATACCGCGCAATGAATTGTTATAAGATGATGGTTTTTGCTCCTCTTCATCGCTACTGCTACCCAATTCCACTAGCTCAACATCGTTTGACGTTTGGGGCTTATTTTTTAAAATAACTTCATCAACTAGTATTTCAGCGTCTTCATCCATTCGTCGCTCTGCTTCACACAATTAAATATAAATATACCAAATTAAGTTTAAAAAATTACTTATTTCAAATTAATTTTTTCGACTAAGGCCACTCTTGCAAAAATTAATACATGAAGAATTACTAGTAGATGTACAAATAAGAAAATTTCGTAAATAAAAAAAAATTACTATTAAGAATTACAAACAAAAACCAATTTAAAATAAACTTTAACTGTCTACAGTTATACAATGAACAAAGATGTATAAGATAAGTTTATATATTAAAAAGTAAAAAATTTTCCAAAAATAGCAAATAAAAAATCTTTGCCTCTCTTTCAACAACAACAATAATTTTTAACTAAATTTGAAAAATAATTTAATCAAAAAATATTTATAAGCAATATCGTCACGACAAGATTGTTTGAATTTTTCACACAAACCGCAAATTTAAAAACCTTTTAGTTCAAAATATAACTTTTGATGATTAAGCATAAAAAGGATAAAAAGCCTTTTCACATTTTTATTTTTTCAATGAAATAAAGACTTCACTTTGTTGTGGTTTTATCTTTTTTTATTTTATTTAGAAACAACATTTTATTTACAATTTTAATTGTTATTTGATAATATTTTAGGGAATTTTACATTCTCGGAAAGTAAACTGATGAACACTTCATTATAAAGTCTTGCCAACATGACATGCACAGCGGTTGAATATAAAGAAAGAGGCAACAAGCTTTTCCAGGATGGTCGTTATGAGGAGGCGCTTGCTGCTTATTCTCGAGCAATCATAAAAAATTCTACGGACCCTTCCTTTTTTACAAACCGAGCTTTGTGTCACTTAAATTTAAAAAAATGGGATCAAGCCGGAGACGATTGTCGAAAGGCATTAGAACTTGACAAAAAAAATATCAAGGTCAGGTTTAGGTCAGATCAGAAAGCTAGTTTTAAAAATTTTTTCGTTTTTAGGCAAATTATTTCCTTGGAAAAACCTGTGTACACTTAGGACAATATGCCGAAGCTATAAAGGTTTTAACACGAGCAAATGATTATGCGTTAAATCAGAAATTGTCGTTTGGAGACGAAATTACTCAAATGTTAAGAACAGCCCGTCGCGAAAAGTTTCGTATTGAGGAAGAAAAAAGAATAACTCAGGAAATTGAACTTCAATCTTACTTAAACAATTTGATTGATGATGATGTACAGCGGAAGATTGATGAAATTCGGGTTTAGTAATTATTATATGGTTTATTTGAGTAAAAGATTGACGTTTAACTGAATTGAAAACTTTTAAACCAATATAAAAATTTTTCAATGTTTACTAAAGACCAAGAAAATGTTTAGCATTAGTACGTATTTTGGACTTATTATGATTTTAAACATGTTTTTTTACGTATGTTCATTCGTTTAGTTGTAATTACATTAAATAGATCATGATTACAACTAGTATAAGCGACACAAAATATTGACAAACTTGTTTTCGAGTTAATTTTTTTAAATTTTATTTTCTGACTTTTTTTAAAGCGCTCAATAAAATAAAATTTGTATTTTTATCTATCAAATTATTAAGGGACTCACTATTTTAAATCCCAATTTCTTGTTAAAAAAATTTCTACAACATTTTTTAATTAAGCGCTTGTTTAGTTTAATTCAGAAGATGATCCTAATGGAGAGGCGGTTGAAGCTAAAACCGAAGAACTTTGCGTGGAGGCTATGGCAAACAAGGATAAACTTAATAACTTATTTGCACAGGTTTATATGTTGCACTTTTTGTGTCATGTTTCTAAATAGGAAATCTTTTTAGGTTGATGATCGTAGACGTAAAAGAGAGATACCCGACTACTTATGCGGAAAAATTAGTTTTGAATTGTTGTGCGATCCAGTTATAACACCGAGCGGGATTACTTACGATCGCTCGGACATCAAGGAACATTTGCAACGCGTCGGTCATTTTGATCCAATTACGCGAGTACCTCTTACAGTTGATCAGCTTATTCCGAATTTAGCAATGAAAGAAGTCCTTGATGCATTTATAGCCGAGAATGAATGGGCATTGGATGAGTGATTTTTAAATTTACAACTTTTATAATGTTAAAATTGCAACGATAGTTAATAAAGTATTAATACGGTAATACTATGTCTAACTATTTTTTCTTTAAATTATGTGTCAGTAATAAAAACACTTGCAATTTCGAAATTGTGGAATAATTTAATGTTATTGCTATTAGAAAATTGTACAGTTACATTAAATTATGGGTTAATTTTTTATGTATGAAATATTATCATAATTTTATATAAGAAAAAATAGTTAGGCACATAAATTAGTTATAACTTTTTGAGTTTTAATATAAACTACATATCTTTATTGCTTGGTAAGAACAACAAAATTTTATGAATACAGCAATCTTCATTTTTTGGACTTGGTATACATCATTTTGTTACTTCTGTATTATAATCTTTTATATATATATATTTTTGGAAACTAATAAATTAGTGTACTATCGGTATAGAAGGTTTTACCGTTAAATATAGTTAATAAAGCTTCGATTTTTTAAATAAAAAATTTGAAATATTTAAGCAAACTTGTAACAAATTATCAAAAAACTAAATAAAATACTTTATTTTTTTACAGACACGGTGAGTAACACAACTGATTTTTATCCAAATTAATGTTAGCAAGCAATTTTAAAAGTACAACGTTAACAAAAAAGTGAAATCGGCTTAGGCTTCAAATCAGTGTAATACTTACAAACATATGATAGAAGTATACCTTGGTAGTATGCATTAAAGTAGAATACATAGAAAATTATTTGCGAATATTCTGAAAACTTTTCAAAAAGTCTCTTTTCAAATGAATAATCCCTTGAAAAACTACTTAACCTCATTAGGATAAAGTCTAAGAGCAAAAGCCTCCTCTACGGACATTTCCATAATCAAGCATTTCTTCATTTTTAACTTTGGTTTTGTTTTGATTTCAGGCTTTTTAATACTTTCGTATTCTTTTATTTTTTTGCTACTAGCAGGTTCTGCCTGTTCCTTTTTCAGCTCATCTTGCTGATAGTCATCAGAATAAACTTCAAAGTCAAAATTTGGTTGAGGAATTTTCGGCAGACACAACTTCCCACTATTCGCAGCTTTTGAAGTAGAAGCAAGAGCTATCTTTTTACAACTTGGTTTCGATGAGTTTTCAATTGCACTAAAGTGAAGATCAACCTTTTCACGGTCGTCGAAAAAACCAAAAAGAGCCTGAATTAAACAAATTAAAAATGTAAGTTAGAAGTACATTGTTTACTCAAAAAATTAAGTATTAATTTAACAACAAAAAATCATAAATTAATAGTATCGCTAAAAAAAGTAAACTTACTCGAAAGCAATTTTTTATATAAAAAGAGCAAAATTTACTTGATAATCAGGATCATTCTTAAGGTCATCAATCAACCTTCGACGTACTGCAGGTGTACCGCATGCAATTTTTTGTGGAATATTTGGTGCTGGCGATGCATCAACAAAAATTTCAAAAACAGTTGATTTTTTTGCTGATATTTTTTGTGCAGACTTAAGAACTTTGCCAGGCGGGCCATGCGTTAAACGAATAATTGGTGCAACATGCTTTCGGCCTAAGCCGCGTAATTTACCTAATGTCTCGCGACAATTTTCTATTGTATCAGGATCAAGATTATTGTGTTCCTCCTCTTCAAAATTTTTTAAAATAGTTTGAAGGCACATTTGTTCGTTTAATACATCTATAGCAGAGTGGAGAAGAGGTAAAGGACTCGCACACATTGCAATACCTAAGTCAAGTTTTTCTCGCGCCCTATTTAAATGTCCTAAAAATAAGTTAAATTAGAAACTTAAACAATACGTTAAAGAATATTAGAGTGTTTTTCAAGAAAAAAAAAAAAAAAAAATTAACTCATAACGTACCAATCTCGAATACATAACCAACAAAATTTAGTATTAAAATTCTTTTCTATATTAGATGAACTCATTTTTTAACACACAACATACTAAGCTCAATATTCGCAACGAAGCCTTTCGGACCGAGGCTTTCCTTCATTCCTTTTTTGCTTACTACACCATGTGTAGCACATACATCATGTGTTAGTTCTAATATTATTTAAAAATCAATTACCAATCGCCTGATACATTTCACTCCAACGAACGTAAAACTTGGCCAAGTGTCGACACGATCCTTTAGTATATGCAAATTCCATAACTGCTAATCCGCTTTCAGGAAATGACTCTGCCAACTTTACCCAAAGCTTTAGTATTCGTTCATCATTTTTATATCTTTCCATTACGGCATACATTGTACAAATCTAAAATTTTTTTGTTTCAAATTAAATCGCAAATAAAATAGCCCATAATTCTTTTAGTATTATCTATTCGAGTATTAAAAAAATATTGCAATTACTTTGTAAAGCATAGGATAGAATAAACGATTCTTTCCAGTTGGAAAAAGCTCCTCAAACCAGTTTGCAAAATTCCACATTATCGAAAGTGGATCTTCACTCTGTTTAGCTGCTTCAAAATCTTCTTTAAATTTATTTTCAGCATCTTCAGCGCTAACACGCAATGCACCACTAGCAATTTCGTTCAATGTCTCAGCACGTCTGCCTCCACGCAATGGTCGCAAATTTTCTACATTATCAAACCAATCCTCTTCACGTAGAGTATCGGGGAGTGCTGTAACTTTAGTAGATGCCATCCTAAAACACATTGAAATCAGAAACTTCATATAAAGAAATATACAAAATAATTTATTTTTCAATTTTAAAAATTGAAATTAACTAAAAAATGTTTCAAGTTGATTAAACAAAACTGCTTCGAAAATAATTTCAATTAAATCATCAAAAAATTTACACCGTTAATTATGTAAATATAATTACAAAAAAAAACAAAATCATATCCTCAAATCTTTCCCTCCTTATTAAAAAGAATATATAAATTCATATGATTTTAAATTTTAATTTTTGCGCAAAATTTAAACCGAATAAAATTGGCATTATGCGTAATATTGATTTGAAATTTTAATTTGACTCTTTTTTGTTGTCACTTATTTTTTGCTTCCTGACTATTTTTGGTTGTTATGATTTCTGATTCGGCATATATTGAGATTTTAAAGAATTGTTCAAAATGGAATAGTCGAACTTTGGGAGGTAGAAAACGTTCAGACGCCGCTGTTTTTGATCAACAAACTGGTGTGGTACAAAGGCCTACTGATTATTTGTATAGGTTGGTTATAACTCATTAATTGCATTATAGGAATTTCAAGAAGAAACTGGAAAATTACTTGAAGCTATTGTTTTTTAACGTAGGTTACAAGAACAACAATTTTTTTTGCCATAAAACTTCTTACGATTTTTAATTAGAAAAAGTTATTATTTTTACAATAAAAAACATTTTTTTAGTATTAATTAATGTTAGATTACTTCATATTACTTCGTGATTTTTGAAATGGTATTTAGACATTATACTGAGCGATGTTCTCCGCAAAATGGAGCACAAGTTTGTGCTTTTCCTAGCAACCAATGGATTAAATCAAAAGAAATTTCATCTGATGCATGTGAAATGAAGTATTTTTTGAACTCGAGTCCTGCTCTGAATGACGCAATTTTAGGCCTATCAAATCCAAATGTAATTATTAATCCTTCAACAAGTGAAATGCTCTCTGAACAAAGCACTCCAATGCGCTCTATTTACGGAAGATACGTAGGTTTTTTTTCTGTCTTAAGTAATTTTTTAAAATGTATTAAACTAAATTTTGCTAAATAAATACTACGTTTAATAGAGAAGACCAGAAAATTTGTACTACTCGCTGAATAAAGCATTATTAGTAGTACTATACATATAAATGCGCTTATTTTTTAATAATTGATTTAATTTAGTGTCATATTTTTTGCATTTTTGGACACTTTTATTCTGAAAATTTTTTATGACCATGTTAAACTATGAATTATTTAGTATTAATTAAAATATGAAATTTTGTAAAATTTTTTACTAGTAAATCGAAAATTGCTTTAGTTTTATTTGTTGCTTTTTTAGGACATAAATGATGTTGACATTTCTGAATATGATATTGAAGAGCCTGATAATGATCCTTCAGATGAAGACGATTGGGGGGCTAACAAGAAAAGGCGCCGAAAAACTAATCAACTAGGGTCTTCACATAAGCACAGACGTGGAAATGCTTTGGCATCTAATAACAGTGGGAGCGGTTCTCTTTCTGGCACGCCAAATGGTGCACTTGAACCTCGACCTATTGTTTGTCAAAGTAGGCTTTAATTTTAATTTTTTTTTAATTGTTTATATTTATTTTGGGATAAACCTTTAATTACGATATACATGGTGTTTTTTTATTATTGTATTAAAAAATTTTTCAAAGTTTATAACTTTTGTTAAATTTTCAATTTAGTTTGTGGTGCAAAGTACAAGTCTAGACCAGGTTTAACCTATCACCGAATTCATGTTCACCAAGACGGTAATAATCACCATCACAATCACAACCATCAGGAAACTCCAAAAAGTCCGAGTACGCAAATTACTCAAATTGCTCAACTATAAGTTGACCTTTTTACTTGAAAATTACTTGACCTATTTTATGGATTGTTTTTTGGTAGCTTTGAGATTTTTTTTTGTTTTGGAAAGTTTTTTAAAGGTAATAAGTATAGTTTTTTGTATTTACTTGTAAATTGACATTTAAAAAGAACTAAAACAGTTAAAATGGGTTTTTTTAATTTATTTTAATTAAATATTACTACTTATATCATTGTTTAGTTTTGTTTATCTCTTAATTATTTTCTTAATACTATTTTTTACAGAGAATAAGTTTTATTTTTTTATATTGACGTTGTTTTTATATTTTTTATATAGAAAGTAGGAAAGTCATTGTGAGCAATATAAAAACTTTTATTTTCAGACTTTTTATGGAAAGATATTTACAGTCTTATTGCGATTAATTAAAGGTTTTTTTTGCAAACAAAGCTTTTGCTTTATACTTTAACTTTTTTAAGGAATTAATTTTATTATTATTGAGGGTTGGACAATTAGAGTTTTACTTAAAAATTTACTACTTTTTTTTTATTATTTTTAGGACTTTGAATAGTACTCTGATTTTTATTTTCGATTTTTATTCTTTAATAAATATAATTCGAATGTAGTTTTTATTAATTATTTAGAAATTTATTTTTATGACAACTGATAAGTTTTGTTGTTGTTAAAACTTTGTGAAATTGACTCTTCCGTTTTTCAAATTTTGCTATATTCTATTTTTGTTATATATTTTTATTGTGGTACATAAAATATATTTTCTTGTTGTGAAATTGGCCTGTATAAGCAGTCTTAAAATTTAAAGTTCTCAGTTAAAAGTTTATTTAGTGAGCATTTATAAAATAAAGTGCCGCGATGTCTTTATAAATTAAAGGCAACCGTAAATATAAAAGTAATACATGTTAGCATTTTCCCATCAGTGCAATATTGTTATATTTTTTAATATTTCAAACTTTAGCAGCTAATATATAACAGTTTAGGAAATTGTAAAACTTTGCAAATTCAGAAAGAAATTGGCAGATTGCTTATATGGGCTAATGAAATCGTCCGTTATTTTTCTATGTACTTTTACCATCTAGGTAAAAAAAATACCATCTAGTTTACTTAGTTTTTACATTAAGAATTAAAAATTTTGGAAAAAAAACGGACGATTTTTTAGAACTATTTAATGCATTTGTTAATTTTTAATAATTCCAGTCTAGAATACATTGAATAGGTTGAAGAGAATAGCCAAATTAAAAATAGAAAAACAATTTTTGTTGCTCTGTTTAATTTCTAACAAAAAAAATCAAGAAAAAAAAATAATATTGTCGTTTAAACTAATGAAACAAAAAGTTTGCAGTTTTTGCTAAGAGTTAACGAATTAGTTTTATTTTTTAAGGTCTAATTTATTAAAATTTTTTGCATTCAAATAAATTTAATTACGTTTTATTTTAAATTAATATTCTATTTTTCAGGGTCTTAGAAATTGTAATTAAGGATCTTATTTTTCCTCAAAAACTTTATAGGAAATTTGTCTTGGCAAGTAATACTACAAAAAAATCTAGAAATGGTTTTATTCTATACTTAATAAATGTTTTTAGTTATCTCTCCTTCTGTCAAAGTTTCGGATAGTTGCGATTTTTGCTTAGGTAATCGCATGAATAATAGGGACGGAAAAGCGGAAGACCTTGTATCTTGTCACGATTGTGGTCGATCTGGTAAATCTTATTGCAGCTTTTAAAAATAAAATTTTATTAAAAATTCTGGATGTGTAATTAAAAAATCTTTTAAAATTTAATAGTGTTAAATTACTTGAACAATTTTAATTTGATTTTAAATAACATTTGTATAGTGTGAATGCGACACTTTTTAACTAAACATCCTATATTATTTTGAAAAATAATTTTATTAAGAAATTTGCAATAAAAATTGTTTCAATAGAACCGGTAATGAAATATAATACTATATAATATAATTTTTAGGTCATCCCACATGTTTAAAGTTTACGCCAAATATGTTAGTCTCAACAAAACGACATGGTTGGCAATGTATTGAATGCAAAAGTTGCGCGGTATTTTTACTTCTAGTGTTTTTCCAAAAATTTAATTTTTTTACATGATTATTTTTTGATAGAGGAAAGGAACAAACCATATTGATTACGTATTTTTTTAGAATAAAATTTTATTAAATAAACTTTTAGCTTTTTAATATTAAGAAAGAAAGTAAATTTTAATCTAATAAATAATAACTTATTTCTTTTGTTTGGAATTAGATCTTTATCAAGTATACTTTTGTTAAAATAAAAATTTATTGATTTAGACGTTTATGTGAACTACAAAAGTCAGATAAAATTTAGAAAATTGAATTGAAAAGAAGATTATTGCATTATATACATTTTTAGTGTTAAAAAAATAAAAAAATACATTAGACTTTAGGCCTTCTTTCTTGTACTTCTATAAAGACTAATTTTTATGGCTGAATGTTTTTTTTTTTATTAAAGTCTAATTTTAATTAAAGTAAATTAAAAATTCTTTACGTAAATAAAACTACATTAATTAATTTAGATTTGTGGAACTTCAGAAAATGACGATCAACTTTTATTTTGTGACGATTGCGACCGTGGTTTTCACTTATACTGTTTAACACCACCTTTAAAAAGTCCACCAGAATCAGATTGGTCATGCGATTTGTGTGTGCTTGACTTTGGGAAACGCTCAAGTTTAATGATTGCAAAAGCAAAAGCAGCAGCAACAAAAGTTT
>JANSTW010061754.1:0-11182 GCA_027564275.1 Diadocidia ferruginosa
CATTCCACATTAAAAACGGTTTGTCATGAAAGAACCTAGTAATCAGATTAAACAGTGATAATGGTTTAGCCCAAGACTCTAAGCGGGTTATAGTGGCAAATTATTATTATTATTATATGTAAATATATTTTATATTGTTGTATATAAATTATTATATACGAATAAATGAATAATAATAATAAGTTTGATTATCATGCAATATAAATAATCTAGTTGGATCATCACCAAGTTTGGTCTTCACCTTGCAGGATCATCACAAGTCAGCAGGTTGGATAATTCGAAAGTTGGGTTATTATTAAGTTGAATCATAATCAAATTTGATCATCAGCAATAGTGAATTAGAATTACACAAAGTGGATAATCAACAAAGTTGGGTGATCACTGAGTTTGATGTTACCCACGCGGGATCATCACAAATTTAGATCATTATTCAGCTAGATCATAGATAGTTACCAAATTAGATTATCACTATAGGTTTGGTTAGCTTAGCACCAAGTTAGATAATTTAAATTTCATCACCAAGTTAGATGATCACCAAGTTTTATTAATACGAAGATTCATCAGCTCAGCAGGTTGGATAATTCGAAAATTGGGTTATTATAAGTTTAATCATAGCTAAGTTTGACCATCAGAAAGTTAATTGAAATAACACCAAGTTGTATGATTACTAAGTGGGATTATCACCAAGTAGGATCATCATCAAGTTAGATCATCACCAAGTTTGCTTTACCATGCAGGATCATCACAAAGTTGGACCAATATTAAGTTTAATCATCACTAAGTTAGATAGTTACAGAGTTAGGTCATTACTAGGTTTGATTAGCTTAGCACCAAGTTAAATAATTAAAATTGTATCACTAAGTTAGATGATCACTAAGTTTTATCAATACGAAGATAATTCATTTGCAAGTTGAATAATTGAAAATTGAGTTATTAATAAGTGGAATCATAGCCAAGTTTGTTCATCAGCAAGTTAATTGGAAGAACACCAAATTGGATTCTCACTAAGTTTGATTATGATACAGTATAAATCATCAAGTTAGATCATCACCAATTTTGACCTTCACCATGCAGGATCATCACAAAGTTGAACCAATAAGTTAGAAGAAGAATAAGAATCATCACTAAGTTTGATCATCAGTTCATCACTAAGTTCGAGCATCAAATAGCTGGATCATAAAGATGCAGAATCACAAAAGTTTAATTATCAGAAAGTTTGATTATATAACTAAGTTAGATGATCACCGTTTTATTTTATTATGACCAGGATTAATTAGCTTGGCATTAGCTAAAGGACTAAAATAAATTGAGTTTTTGTATATAAATAGGCTTAAAATATATTTTTTAAATTAACAAAATTTTAATGAGATTTTAAATTATCATGAAGTTTGCGCCCTATGTCGGATCACCCTGTACAAATATGTAAAAAAACGAATATCATACAGCCGTATATAATATTATGACCACAAAGCATTTCTACATTTAAAAACTATCTTCAAAAAAAAAAGAAGAAATTCAAATAAGAATCATATTATGAAGATAATGATCTTTTAATAAATTCTTTTTTAGTTTCTTCATTTCAGTAAAATATTCTTTAACATTTTAAATACCAGAAGCTGCCGTATGGCAACATGAAACAACTATATAATATAATATATTCGTTGCATGTTGCATACTCTTTGCCAACATCTGATACGTGTAGCTGATATTGTAGCTTTTTGGTCCATTCATATGGGCATTTTATAATAAAAATTAGAGAATTTATATCTACCTACACATTTTATTATTATTTTATATATTCACAAAATGATGTCATCAATTTGTGTATTGAGCTTTTAATATTTAATTTATTTTGTGCCTGCCCAATGCTGTCATATATTATATATATGAAAATATATGAAGGTTTTGGCCTGCCTGTATTTTGTTTTTATTAGATATTTTCTGCAATAACCGTCTCTATAGGGTCATCTAATCAACTAAAATCTAAAAGTATTTATATACAGGGTGATTCAGCAAATCAACCGACGATTTTAGGGATCAAAATAAAAATAAATCGTATAGAAAATAAACAATCCTTTTTATATGTTAGAAAACCCAAAAAGAAGTAAAGTCTTCATGTATAACTTTTTATTTTAACGGCCAGAATTTAGTTATTTTAATTTTAGGAATTTCTATTTTTGAAAATGTCCCCGATCCATTTTATGCCTGGTAGGATCGTACTACTACATTTTATTATAGTGACCAACGTAAAAATCGAAAAAAAATGGTATGTAATTTTTTTATTAAAATATATTCACAAAAGACTATAAATCCCGCTAGGAAAAAAATCCACACCTCCCGATTTTAGGCGTCAGTTTTAAATATTGTTTTTTTAAAACTGATTTTGGGGTATTAATTTAAAATTTTGAAATTTTGAAAAATATATATTCTTGGTTTAATTTTTATACGGTTGTGTGTTTGTTTGTCCAGTACCTTGCAATCGACTTTTAACTAACTTCCTGACTAGCTCGACATTTTAGTCGAATGCGATGACAATACATTCTTTCAACACTTTAAGAATTAAATTAATTTTAAGGATGTTTTTTGTATGGAAAGTTTGTTTGTACCCCCAGGATAGGTTGTCCTTCGATATAATTTGTCAAAGTTGATACAATTCAACAGATTTATTAAACATTTGGTATTTGAAAAGTTGTTTTTATTCTGTTATGAATTATTTTCAATATTTACAACCATAATATTGACTTATCTTAAGCTTTTACTAAACCAATTTTTTGTATTGTAATTACAGAAAGCTCTCTTTAGACTTAGTACCGAGATGCGGTCCAATAGCTGTTGATCCACATGCAATTGGTGTGGTGGCTTTACATCAAGTGCACGTGAATAGTGCCGAAAATGCCAAAGCTATTTCGGTAAGAAAATATATTTTTTAAGTAATGTTCATTTTTTAAACAAATGTTATCAAATTATTTCTATTTCAGAGTCGCGGTACCCTAAAACGAAACATAACGAAAAAAATACTCACACATCATTTATACTTTTGTATGCGAGACTTTGGTCATCGCATTGGCGACGATGCCGAAGTGTATGTTTATTTGTACGATGGCCATCCCAGTCGTATGCGTCCGTTGTCGGAACGGTTTTTGGTGAGAATATCCAAAGAAGGATTCTCCAATTACATTGAGAAATTGCATAGCAATTGTACGGTGTTTACGGATTTGGGTAATAATTGTTTTAGTTATTTTCCATATTGAACTGTAAATCTAGCTATAGAGCAAGATTGGTACAGTAAACTCAAGAAATGATAAACACTATTTAAAATTGAAGAACAGGCTAATCGGTCAACGAAAAGTAAACACTTTTGTAATATTTTTGGCTCTAACTTTCTTTTTAAGGAATTTCCTATTTGGAGGATGTTCATCCAACTCCACTGATGACGGATTAGCCCAGAAATATTGCAATTCTTGTCAGTTTGAGTAAATACACATTTTTTTAAAGGCTCAGACGAAAGCTAGAGCCAACAATATTACAAAAGTATTACTTTTTCGTTGACCGATTAACCTGTGCCTGAATTTTAAATTTGGTAACATTCACGGTCGAAAAAGAGTAAATATTTTATGATAAAAATGTTATAAATAATTAAATGTCACAGGTCTCTCAGACATTGGACCGGATCTGTATTTGGTGGCCAATGTTATGCGAGTTGGAAAAATTCTCTATTCAGAATCGCTGAAGAAAGGTGATAAATCAAATGGGGCACATAATGTGCAATATCGACGGCCATATGGCATTGGAATACTTCCGCTAGCCGACATTTCATCGGTTGACAATACAGCTGTGGATCCGGAGGAGAGGGAGTATACTTTTAAGGTATAGTTAAGGCGATCTTTCTAAGAAAATTTGGTAAAATTTTGCTTTTTCAGATTTACCAATGTGAAGAGAAGGACTATCATCAATTGCATGAGTTACTTATAAAGAAAACTCATGGTAAATTTTCGCCTCTAAATTCAACAGGCATTGGAAATTATGGTTTAGTAGTGTCGTTGAAATTATTGCGTGGTGGCTTGGGTCAGGCACGCCAAGAGCAACCGATCCTCTTTCAGGGTACAACAATTACCAGAAAAATTGGCTTTCCTGACGTTATAATGCCCGGCGATGTTCGAAACGATTTATTTTTTACTTTGGAGCGCGGAGAATTCGAGCGGGGTGGGAAAAGTACAGCGAAAAATATCGAAATAACTGTAAACGTTTTGAATAATGCCGGCAACATAATTTGCGATTCTTTGTGGGGAGCGTCCGGCATGGAATCGTGTACAAACTACAAGTCAATGATATTGTATCATAATAACGCGCCAAATTGGAATGAAATGTTACGGCTAAGCGTTTCAATTGATAAATTTTCCACAGCTCATGCTCGATTTGAATTTCGACATTGTTCGACGCGTGAAAAGTCGGAGCCGAAATTGTTTGCATTTAGTTTTGTACGATTGATGGAACCAAGTGGCGCCACCTTGGCCGATGGTTCACATGATCTGTACATTTACAAATGTGAAGATGCGACAAAATTGATTTCGGCTAGTTATTTAAAGTTAAAAAGTTCGGCCACAGATGAGCAGGCCCAACAAGAAACCAGTTCAGTATTCCACAGAAGTACCAAAGAAGTTTTCGCTATCAAGTCTTTACTCTGTTCAACGAAACTCACACAAAATGCCGATTTATTGTCCCTGCTACAATGGCGTACGCATCCGGAAAAAATCCAAGATTCTCTCACGCGAGTTTTAAACTTGAAGGATGAGGAATTAGTTAAGTTTTTACAGGACGTTTTGGATGCATTGTTTGCAATGTTTTCAAACGAGGAGGGAAACAGTACCGAACATTCGGGTCTAGTCTTTCATGTTTTAGTCAGTATTTTTAGTTTATTACAAAGCAATAAGTTTCAACATTTCAAACCGGTTATGGAAGCGTACATTGAAGACCACTTTGCTGCGGCTCTTGTCTATCAAGGACTTATGTCATCCGTTCAGCAATTAGCTGAATGGATGCCAACGGCCGAACGACCAGATCCTATACAGAAATGTTTTGGCTCTCTGGAATACATTTTTAAATTGATAATACAATCCAGGAAATTATTTGCTCGAGCAACTGGCGGACAATTTGAAGAGTCTTTTCGCAAGGATTTGTATTCAATATTTAATGTGCTGAATGTAATGCTAACGGTGCACGCGTACGATGAAGTTGTGCCCATCCAAGAGGCTCTGCTACATTCATCGGGAGTCCTATTGGAACAACTACAAGGCACACTGCCCTACAAAGAACTGGGTACTTTGGCCAGAAATATGATCGATATTGTTCCGAAGACAGCACAGCCACGTATAATGCAAGCAAAACTACAAGCACTTAAGGATTTCGTCAGTGGACAATTGTTTCAAGACGATGAATGTCGATCGATTATATTGGCCGTTGCGTGTAAACATTTGCGAATGCATTTGGCAAGACGTGATGAATTGGAAAAATGTTCCGAAATACTTGCTGAGATTTTAACTCGTCTCTACAAACTAGAATCGAAACATAAGGACAAACCATCGAATATAATTCAACATGATCTGAATATGTTGTGCAGAAATATGCTCGACATTTTAATGCAAACAATAATTATTATTATGGAAGGATCGCCGAATGTTCTGTCGTCGCTTGTGTCAAATTTGCTGGGATTGCTGGAACAGCTAGACGAATCTCAGTACATGCATTTGTGGGATGAGCTAAGCATCAACGGCGATTCAAAAGATCTGAAAGATTTTCTGCATAAAAGTCTGTTAGTTTTTAAAGAATTGCTAACACAGGATTGGCAAGTCTTTCCGAATGACTGGCTCATAATGAAGCTAACGGCCAATAATGTTGTTCGTAAATCTCTAGAGGAGTTCGCCAAACCTTTGGTTTATCGTTTTCTTTCCTCAAATACATTTGATTCTCAACTGTGGTGGTCCTACTTTAGTTTGGCCGTCACATTTCTCACCCAACCTTGTCTACAGCTAGAACAATACTCTGAAACAAAACGTCGCAAGATTCTACATTCTTACAGTGACATGAGGGTGCTGATGGGCTTTCAAATATTAAGTATGTGGTCACAGTTGGGCGATCACAAATTAAATTTTATACCATCTATGGTTGGACCATTTTTGGAAGTCACGCTGGTACCAGAGCCGGCCCTTAGAAAAGCTACGCTTACCGTTTTCTATGATATGATTCAATTTGAACAGGTCTAGTCTTTTAAAAATCTTAAAAATCAATAAAACATTATTTCCTTGTTTAGGCTGCTCGCGGATCATTTAGACTAGTCGAAAGTGAGCTAATCGATAAATTGGATTTGTTGATTAGTGAAAATAAAGGAGACGAAGAATATCGTGAACTGTTCAGTACAATGTACGTATTGGCTGTTTTGATAAAATATTGTTTTCTACTTCTATCACTAACAAAACTTAACTTATTTTCATGTCTTTTTACTAAAATTGTATTTCTAGGGAGCATCTTAGTTTAGTGTAAGTTTCTACTAATTGCTTGAAATCTTCTCACTAACTTCTGTGCATTCATTGACTTCTTACTAGAATCATTTTTTCTAGTAGAAGTCCAATGCGCAGACCAATAATAATTTAGGGAAATTCCAATTTCTAACCAGTAAATACAAATTTCACAGATTGTTAGAACGAGTTCAATTGGAAGATCCAGTTTGGCGGGAATCTGGTGCTGCATTTATATCGTCAGTGACAAGATTGTTGGAACGCTTGCTCGACTATCGTAGTGTTATGCAAGGTGATGAAAATCGAGATAAACGAATGTCGTGTACGGTTAATTTATTGAATTTTTATAAAAATGAAATAAATCGAAAGGAAATGTATTTGAGGTAAGTAATTTGATGAAATTTTCAAAAAGCGATAAACAAACAAGCATTTTCTATAACAGATACGTCTATAAGCTGCACGATTTACATTTACAAGCTGAAAATTATACAGAAGCTGGTTTCACATTAAAACTGTATGCCGATATGTTAAGTTGGGATAAGGATACGCTGACATTTTCGTCAAACGATTCAACCGGTCAACCAGAATGGCAAATGAAGGAAATTCTCTATAAGGAGGTGGACTTTTTTCAATAAATCAAATTTACATTTTCTCAATAAACATTTTTGTAGATTTTAAAATATTTTGATAAGGGAAAGTGTTGGGAGAAGGGCATACCGTTGTGTAAAGAATTGGCTGATTTTTACGAAACCAAACGTTTTGATTTTAATCGACTGAGTGACATACTTATGACACAGGCGAATTTTTACCAAAACATTTTAACACAAATTCGACCAGAGCCGGAATATTTTCGCGTTGGCTTCTACGGAATGGGATTGCCGTTGTTTGTTAGAGTGAGTATATTATCGGAGTTTCCATCAACGTTTTAAAGCCAATTTCGACTCGATTGCCTCTCATCGAAACGGTGTTTTTCTGAATCGAATTAGAATCGGGTCGAATTTAGTTTGAAAATGGATTCGATGCGCATGACGAATAATTAAAATTTAATTTTACTCTAGAACAAACAATTCATCTATCGTGGGCTGGAATATGAACGAATCGGTGCATTTACACTACGCCTGCAAACCGAATTTCCTCAAGCACAAATTCTGACCAAAAATTCTCCACCCGATCAAAGTCTCTTTACAGAAAACGGTCAATTTATACAGATAAACAATGTCCGACCCATTGCGGTGGATAATTTCCTCAATTCAGCCACAATGGTTCCGGTGTCCGAGAAAATAACGCGATTCTATCAAGTAAACGATGTGAAGCGTTTTCAACAGGATCGTCCCATACACAAGGGACAAATTGATAAGGAAAACGAATTCAAAAGTTTGTGGATTGAACGAACAACACTTGACATCACCTCTTCGTTGCCGGGAATTTTGCGATGGTTTGAAGTTGTTAATAAGTAAGTATATAGAGTGAAATGTTTTGCTAGTCCTAATTCGGGTATTGGATTTGGGTTCTAGCAATCCTGCAAACGCTTTCGCTGCTTCTTTTTAATTTTGGTTTTAGAGGTCGGTTTTGATCAAGTGAGGGTGATTTTATGACAGGCTTTGGTCTGTCATAAAATCACAACCATTAATTAATTCTTTGATGTGTGGTCATTTTTGTCAAAGAGTGTCTAAAAAATTTATAAAAATATATGAAATTTTGTTAGAATCTGATAAAAATTATTAAAATTTTGATGAAATAACATTAAAATCGATGAAAGTTGACCTAAAACTGACGCAATTTTAGCAAAATCTAATGAAGTTAATCAATATTGTTGATAAATTTAAAATTTAGGAACAGGCTAATCGTATTTACTTTTTTTCGATCGTGAGTGTCAACAACTGACGGTAAATTCATTTTACATCTGTCTTATCTGTATGTCTGTCCATCTGTCTGTCTTTCCGTTCAGTCAATCTGTCTATTCCTATGACTATCCTCAAAAGTACCACAAGGGTTATTGGATATTTATTAAAAATTTATGCTTTATGAGAATTTGCGAATTTTCGTCTAAATCTGACAAAAGTTGCTTTCCAATTCTGAAGTTATATTGAAATCGTCTTAAAATTCATCTAAATCTTCTCAATTTGATCAAAATGTCTTAAAAATTTACAACATTTCGTTAAAGAACTATTTACTTTGAATTTTTAGGTTCAGCATTGAGCTAACACCGGTTGAGTTTGCCTGCGAAACTATGACCAACGTTGAGCGCGAATTGTGCGGTCTTATTGCCCAATACAAATGTGATCCAGACAAAAATATCAATCCGTTTTCGATGCGACTTCAGGGCATCATCGACGCAAATGTTATGGGTGGCATAAGTAAATACCAAGAGGCATTTTTCACCGAGCAATTTGCCCAATCTACCGAAGGACGCGGCCAACAGAGTAATGTGTTTAAGTTGAAAAATTTAATATTAAAACAAGTTTCCATCTTGGAAACGGCATTGGAGCTGCACGGACAAATTGCACCGGTTGGCGTTCAGCCGTTGCATAAACGTCTGCTGGAACGATTTACTCAGCTGAGACAAAGTCTGTCGGGAATGTGTAAACATCAGAATGCAGAGAGTATTGTAAATACTCCGCTGCCACCGTTACCTACCGAAAAACGAGCAGTTAGCTTGGAGAACCGAGGCCGAAGCGTCGCATACGATCAAGATAATATTTATACTCGTCCCAATGAGAATGTTCGAATAAATCAAATGAATAGCAGGGAGGGACTAACACTGCCGGACATTGGAAAAGCCGCTCCACCCATTCCGAGTCGACCACGTTCGGCTGGCTTCTTACATTCTTACGAAAGTCCTGAAATTCCGCCAAAAATTAAGGAAAAATCAAATGCACCACCGTTACCACCACGAGGTTTGACGCCCGACAAGCGTCCGTCGAATTTCAACTCATTTGATTTTGATTCGCCAACGACAAATCTGCCGAGACGGGGTCGCATAAAATACGGCATGGTGAACATTTCCATTGACGATGATGTGGGCGGCGGCGATGAAAACAATTTAGAACATAACATTGTCGATAATAACGTCTACAATTATACAGCCATTCCAAACGATACAATTAATAGTAATTTCCAGACACAATCTGAATTCGTTAATTTGTCCACAACGGATAATTCGCAAATTACATCATTTCCACCACCCATTCCGCCAAAGAGTACCAACAGTTTGTCCATTGAAATGGATGAAGATGAAAATAATTTCATAAACAGTGGCGGCGTCACCAGTGACGGTTATTGTGTGCCAAAGTATAATTCAAATACAATAGAAAATTAGAAATTAATTTATAGTTTAGCTGTCAATTCAGATATGCGCACAAGAGAATATGAAATTTGTTCTTTTGAACAAAGGAAATGAATACAAAAGATATTATGTCAAGTTCACAAATTTATCTCTTTAGATTAGAATTATTTAAATTTTTTACTTTGTCTAAATATGCCACAAGATGATTCGTAATTTATTTTATATTCAAAATTTTCAGCACAATTTCTCATTGCTCTAGAATAAGTTGACATCATCTCCTCATCAAAATTTAATATTTAGGTAAAGTTAAAATAAATTCAATTATTCAATTATATATATCATTTTCAGAATTAAGTATTAACTTCATTTAAGTTTAAAAAATATGTTGCCATCAATTGCGTAAATGTGAACATCGAATTTAATATTTTTTTATTCCTTTTGAATATTGTCTATCTCTAAATAAAATAATATTAATTATAATTACTCTGCAGTTGTAAATGTGTAAAACAAATATGCATTTTAATAAACATGTACAAAAATTAAAGATATTAATTATAATATGTGCATTATTTTTATAAAATCAATATTTTATTTTTTAATTAACTTGACATTTTACCATTATAAGTATATTAACCATAAAATATAACCTATTGTGATTTTTAATATTTTTTTTAAATATTTAATTTTAAGCAAAATATTTTATAGAACATATTTATCGTATTATAATAGCATAACTTAAGATATATAAGCAAATGAATCATAATTGTATTTATTTTATCGAGTTTTAAACTTTTTTTTATTTAAACAATCAGGAGAATATTTAAAAAACGTTGACCAAGACCAATAAAATACAATATTACATTTTATACAAAAATCAAAATCAAATAACCAAAAATATCTCGTGAATTTTAATAAATATTTTTTTGTAACTTTTTGTATTTGCGACTTTTTATATAATAAATTAGTATTATATTACACTGAAGCAATTTATATAAACCAACCAAATTTATTACATCAAATAATAATTTTATATTAATCATATAATTAAATGTAACTATACACAAATTGAATGGTATTCTCATAAATTTATATTATAAGTACGAAAATAAAAGTATAACATATTTAAATGTATGAAATTATATATGCTATTTTTTACTGATACGAAAGAAACTTTACTTCAGTGGCGAGCCGTCTAAACCTACGAGCAAGTAATGTATATGGAGAGAGCAATACAAAAGTGGCTTTGTGTCCAAGAGGTGTAAGGCTCAAATTCGGCCTTTTTTAAAAAAATGAAAAAGAAAAAAAATGGATGCCAGCGCAAGTAAAATTATGCACCTTCTCGCGCTAAGGTGACTTATAAAAAAAATACAAAAACAGAACAAAC
>JANSTW010061765.1:0-11182 GCA_027564275.1 Diadocidia ferruginosa
TAGTACAGATAAATTTTTTCGGGGAATTCTCGTTTCGGGGTGATTGAGTAAAACACGAAATAATTAAAATTTTTCACCCCCAAATTTTCGATTTACCGTTAAAAAACTGTTTTAGAGACTTTACGCAGGTAAACATTTTAGTCCGAGAGGTCAGCTACAAAAAAGTGCAACTGTTTTAGAAAAGCTAGTTTTTTGATATTCAGTCAGTCTGATTCGTTAGCGTTACCCCCCGGGAAGGGTTCAAAGTGGTACAAAAAAACAGGTATATTGCAACTGTTTTAGAAAAGCTGACAATCAAGTTGCGAGTAGTATACTAATTATAAAACTGTTTTAACATGTTCAGTCATATATAAGTAATAATAAAATGAAATGCACCAAAGTTGTAGGAAATTGTATATCCTATAACTTATGCATAGAAACCAAAATCGTGGTTATTACAATTTTTACGATGTGGTTTGATAAGAAAAAAACTACCGAATTTAGGTCATTTTTTAACAAATTAAGAGCGTGGCTGAAGGAACTGTACTGAACATGTTAAAACAGTTTTATAATTAGTATACTACTCGCAACTTGATTTTCAGCTTTTCTAAAATAGTTGCAACATACCTGTTTTTTGTACCACTTTGAATACCTCCCGGGGGGTAACGCTAACGAATCAGACTGACTGAATCACGGGGTATTACTCTACACCTCAAATACTACATAATATCAAAAAACTAGATTTTCTAAAACTGTTGCACTTTTTTGTAGCTGACCTCTCCGGCTATAATGGTTCAGGTTCAGGCGGAATTCACATTCGTTTTATTATTTTTGTCGGATATTTTGACTGTTTTATTTAACACATATTACGTTTTAACAACTTCAGTTCAGTCTATCCAAGTATGTGAAAACGGATGAAAGTATTTTAGTATACCTAATTCCAAAAGCTTGAACGATTTCAGACTCATTAGTTTTATTTCTGCTCCGTCGAATGCCTTGGCGATTCTAATAGAAAAGCAAATTAAAAAGTATCTGATTTCTTTGAATCTTATTTCTTATCTTATCGGGCTTTAGGCCGCTACATAGTACAACTACTGCTTTATTGAATGTGGTAGATGAAATTTCGAGGGATCTTGTTAGGAAATTTGTTGCGATTTTGTTTGTTTCTGGATTTCTCAAAGGCTTTCGATAGCGGTAACCACGATAGATTATGTTTTATATTGCGAAATTTGTTCAAGTTTTCACACTCTGCTACCTTGCTTATACATTCATACATTCATTATCGTACACAGTTCGTTAGTTCGTCAAGAATAGCAATTCTGATTTAATCCATATAGCCTGGGGTGTCCCGCAAGGGTCAGTATTAGAACCGCTGCTTTTCTCTATGTTTAAAAAAGATTTAACGAATGTTTATGGTCCGATTACTGATCGTGATATTTTAACGTCACAACATAACGATGATTTAAATAGTGTTCAACTTTGGTCCACAGTCAACGGTCCAACAAAGAGTTTTAGACAATCATTAAAAACAATATATTAAAAAGCCAAATGTTAATTGTGTTGATATTCCAGTTGTCGAAACAATTTAAAATTTGGGATTTGTATTTAATAAAAGTATCTCATGGATTGACTACATCAATCAAAAGTTAGTAATATTTTTCCTCAGGAAACGAAACTAATTTTAATCAAAAGTTTGATGAGGTGTTTAGCTCACTTGATAGTTGCAGGAAGCTTTCTTTTGTATTTAACGCATGCGTAAGATTCGTTTTCAACTTGAAAATATATAGGATAATCTTTCTCCGTTCGCTAATGCAATTCGTTGCCGGTGACCATTAGGCGTGTTGGTTCGGTGAGTCAATTATTGTGTTTCCAATATTTTTATGGTGAATTCTGCGGGTAAAATGGTGAGTTTGCTGCTGATGCTTAGATTTGGGGTTTTGGGGTTTGGTTTGGTCTTGAATTTTTTTCTTTCATTATTGTGTGCATATAGAGAGAAATCTGCTTAAGAATATGATATTTGTTTTTTTTTTTTTATTATTTCTATAATTTAAGAGTTAATTATACAAATGCAGGGGTAACTTTGATGCACGTATTTGAGCCTGCATCTTTCGATGAAATGTTTAAATTTTAGTTATAAATGATTTAATTTGATTTTCTAGCCATTTTTGTGAATTTTCCTTTTTATTGTGTATATTGCAAATAAAGATAATAATAATTATAGCCTAAGAATTAGTGCAATCCTTGTCGGTATGAGTAAAAAACATCAATTTTTTTGAAGGTTCTAGCGTAAGCTAGAACAACAGGCTTTGGCGAATAGCTGGAGCCACATAATATTACAAAAATATTCACTTTTCGTTGATCGATTAGCCTGTTCCTAAATTTTTAAATTTTTTGACACTCACGATCGAAAAAAAGTAAATATTTTATAATAATAATAATATTTATACAATGTTATACAGTGTTGATTAGTGCTTGGTTTTCTTGTCTTTTTCTATTCATACCAAAAAAATAGAAAATTCAGAATGAACACTTAGTGGAAAAAAAGTCTTAATTTAATTTCATTTATTTAACGTCAAGTATGCCCATTTGGCTATCTGTTTACACTATAAGAAACAGTTCCGGATGAGATACGATTTTGACATTTTTATGTGGGTGACATTTTGGTGTTCTCATTGTTTAATATTGAATATCAAGAATTTACAGATAATAAAAGTCACCTTAATCTAAATTAAACTTTACCTTAGATTTTTTTAAACTCTAGGCCTCGATTTTTAGCCGACAAATTTGATTATAATTGTATCTTCAAATGCATTTAACGTATGTCTTACACTAAAAAAATCTTAAACTAAATAAAGCAATATTACTAAAATAAATATTAAGAAAATAAACATAAACTAAATATTTATTAATAATAATACTAATTATCACACACACATTTTTTCGCACACATTTTTATCTATAATAGCAAATAATATAATTGAAGTTTATTTTAAAATTATTATTATTAAATTATGATTATAAATATTATGTATATAAATAATAAAGCTATTTGGAAAATGTAGGTCGAAAAATTGTCTGATGATTATATTATAATATTAATAAGAATAATATTACATGAATTGAAAAGATTAAATTTATTTACTTACATAAGATTTTTTTGTTGCATTAAAATTAACCTTTAACGTTTTACTATTATTATTATTAGTATAGATGCGTTTGGAGGAAAATTGTATTTTTTTTTCTCATTTAATAGACCTTGTTTATAGTGCTAAATATTTACATATATTTTCGAATCGAATAATTAAAATATTTACTTAAATTATTATTATACAATCGCGTATTACGAATTTATTGCGGTTGATAAACAAGTGCAAGGTACTTGCGATTTTCAGAAAATAAATATATGGAATTGTTTTAGGTAAGGTGCTTCCTTAAAAGATACACACGAAATACGTGATAAAGATCTAGAATTAACTTGAAGTTAATTTTTTTTTAATTGCCTTATTTGCCTAACAACAACCTATCCGTGCGTTATTGCTATACTATATAATTTCTTATATGCCATACTGTAACCTTTCTATATTAAGAAAAATTTATCCCGTAGAGGTCACCAATTTTTTCTTTTGTATTTACAATCAGGCTTACGGCATGGATTTAGTACTTTAATAGCCGGGTCATAATAGCATTTTTAAAAAATTTCGAATGATATTCTAAATAGGTTTAACGATAACCATGTAATCGCTCATGATATTTCTCAAAGATTTTAATATTGTTACACAGAGAAACTGAGCTCTAACCATCCGGCGGGTTAAATATTTTTTGGGTTATTATTAATTAACACTAAAAAAACCATCTTAAATGTTGGAAATATTCGCCGATAGTTATATATTTACCCACCTTTTTTTAAATTCCCTCAAATCAGGTTAAATGGTGTTATCATAACTTCCGCTCAGCAACGTATTTCCCTATAGACCACTCAGGTAAATGCCAAGGACTAAAAAAATATTATATTTTTTTAGTTATTTAAATTAAATGTACACAAAATCTATATTTTCAAAATTTTGTGTTTTACGATATTTTAGGTCAAAAAATTTAGCTGCACGGCAATTTTAATTTGAATCATGTCCAATTAAGGGCCTTTAAAGGTATTTTGAATTCATAAATTAGTTCCAAGATTGCTGTAAACAAGCTATTTACATCTCAATAATCAGGTTTTATTGCAGTCCATAGTAAAACTACAGCCCTCCTTAAAATTTGTCATGATATTACCGAAGATCTTAATAACAAGCGTATATCTTAAATGTTCCTTCTCGATTTCTTAAAAGCATTTGATTCTGTTAGCCACGACTTTCTGTACCACAAACTTAGATTCCAGTTTGGTTTTTCAACATGCTCAGTTAAATTAATCCGTGATTATTTGTTCTAACAGTCGTTAGTTTGTGTCAATTTCAGGTCATTTGTCAAGTTTTCAAACGATAATTAATAGAGTGCTACAGGGTTCTGTTCTTGGTCCTTTATTATTTCTCTTATATATATAAAAATGACTTACCCAGTATTCTAAAGTTCTGTAAAGGTCATTTATTTGCTGATGATGTCCAGTTATATATTTCCACCGATATTTCTAGCTTAAGTGTTTGTGAGCAAAATATAAACTCGATGGAGAGAATAAATACGTGATCGATAAATAATAAAATTCTTATTAATCCTTTAAAAAGCTTGCATCTTTAATAGATCTGTTAAAAATGTCGTCTAACCATGTATTTATTTAAATATTGTTAGTATATTCTTTTCACTGATACTGTTTTGAATATGGGTCTTACCTTAAACATGACTCTAACTTGGCGTGATCATGCTTAATTAACTGTTTCCAAGATTTATGCTGGTATTCGCAGTTTGTGGACACTTCCACCTGTTACACCCCTTAACAATAGACGAATTTTAATTGAAACCTTACTAGTTCCTATTTTAACTTACTGTGATTTGATTTACTCAGGTGGTATTGATCATTTCTGCAAATTTTTAATAAACCGGGATTTCAATTCGTGTATATAAGATATGCACATGGTCTATCCAGATTCGATTCTTTACAACCATATAAGATCAGTATTTTGGGTTGTTCGATCTTTTCATAAAAATATATATTTAGATCAAATGTTTTTTATGTTTAAATTATTTAAGTCTCATAAACCCAGCTATCTATATATGATTTATTATGCCATTCTTAGTGATACAAATACAAAAGCCAATGCAGCCTTCAAATTATACAATTTCCCTTTTACCAAAAAATTATATAATATTGTAATTTCCTGAAGATCATAATACGCCGCTGTTTCCGCTCCGCTGGTAAAATTTACCCTCCAGGAGGGTTAAATTAACTATAATACGTTAAATTAACTATCAGGATGGTAAAATATAAACTAACTATCCGATAGTAATATTAACCAGCTTACTTATTGGAGCCAAAACGACTATCCAAACGGTTAAATTATATGAGTTATCTCATAAAATCTACACTTTTGGTCTCTGTGTGTAAAAATAAATTGTTTAATTTTTCGATATCATCGTCACTACTAATTAAATAAGTATGTTAGGATCGATACCGATACGTCCAGTGGGATAATAAAATATCGTAATTTTAACAAATATTATATACAAGGGGTGCCACATGGTTTAGTACTTGGGCCTCTTCTATTTTCTTTCTTAATCAATTTCGTGAGTTATTCGTTATTTTAATTTTCTTTTTGATGTTGTCCAAATATATACTTTTTCTCTGTTTATATTTTCTCGCAATACAATAAAACGGTAAATATATTGATCTGCAGCATCTATTTTTGAATAGGCTCAATTGAACTCTTTAATACAAGCCTTAATTAAGGTCAAAATAGTCAAATTGCCGGCAATATTTTTTGGCGTTTTGGGATGCCCAAGTTCAGAAAAACTTTAAAAAAAATTATCCATTTTAAAAATACCAAACACAAGTGGGTTTCCCATATGATTTGTTTTGTAAAAGTCGTTAAGAAATATGAAGGTATAGAAAAAATTTACACGATCGGACGAATTCGGCTAATTTTGGGTTTATATTTTTTTTATCAAATTGATTTTTTAAATTATTTTTGGTGTATATCGCCTGTACTTTTTTATATTAATAATTTAGTTTTAAAATTTTTTTTCCGTGAATATTTTTTTATAAAATCAAATACATAAAAAAGTTAAAAGCTGTTTTTTTTATCAATTTATTAACTACATCACACGTAATAATTTTGTTTTTCCTATATTATATAGTGGAAATGAAATCCTTTTTGTTTTTTTTTTGTTATTTTCGCACTCGTGGTTTATACATTTTTTGAATATATAAATTATTAAGGGTGGACTAATTAAGACAACATTGTGTGATCTAACTATAGGCGAAATATTGCACAATATTTCGTCTATTCAATGTTTATCAATACATGTTTTATAGTTCAACACCATTATGGATATAGGTAACACAAGGCTACATTTATATATCCAGCTTTGATTAATTTTACATATATTTTGAGGGGTAGTTTTTTCTGAAAAATATAAATTATGCTAAATCAATTTTCGCATCATATATAACATATTTGTGTGGTTATAAAATATTAATGTTGTTTTTTTTTCAAAATATAAAAATCTGCATCACACATTTTAAAAATGCAAAAACTTTGATCATCGCATTTTTGTTTTGTATACCTTCATATATGCGCTTGGTGTAATAAATGTTTAATATGCAAAGTGCATTAAATTTTGTTTTTGGATAAAAATTATTACATCAAAACATAAATAATATGTTTTTTTCAATATACATATATAGAAGTGCAGGACGTATCGTACTTAATATAAGCATAATGTTATTATTTGAGCATATCCTTTTAATAATTATTATCACACTATATGAATATAAATCTGTTTTGGTAATTTTGAAAATATAAATATTTGCAAATTAACATATATATTCAGGTATTAGCGTAGGGACAATAGAGGTATGAATAAATTGCTATGGGTATAATGTGTCTCGTATTTTGTTAATCAGAGTTAGTAAATTCATGTTTAAATACAAATTAAAGAAATGTGCATCAAATAAATTCTTTTGAATTTTACAAGTTCAATGTTACTAATCGTATAGATATATTAACTGACAGATAAGTTTGAAATTCAAATTTTAAAGATTTATCAAACTTTACCGTTTCCCAAAATTTAAGTGTTTAAAAAATATGCGTAAGGTTAGATGCTCCAAATATTTGAAAAGAATAAATACAAATTTGTTTTTAAATCCTCAATTTATTTTTGTTATCCCACCGCTGTCACAAATATTCTAAATACTGAGTGTTTATCCTACTCCACTGATGAGTATATGACACATTTTTTGAATGCTTAGGTTAGATATATATTCACTTTTCGTTGCTTGTTCCTAAATTTAAAATCTGTTATTCTGAATACTATATTTTTTTATCCAAGATATCTAAATACATTAGAACAAAATTTTGATAAAATAATAAATACAGGTTCAACGCGACACACTTAAATATACTATACTTTATTTACTGCACTAAATTTAACAAAATTTTACATTTGTATTAATTTGTAATTCAAAAATGATTTATATCAAATTTCAATTCGTGTACTTTGAAATACAAAATAATTAAAAACAATATTTTAGAGACGATTATATTATCATCATTGATGGCATAACTGCGGCATTCAATATAGTAAGCTTAATACACAGGCGTTAGCATATAGTTGTTCTGTGTGCCAGAGTTCGTGGAATTTGAATTTTAAGTCTATTAAATATGTTTTTTCAATAAAAATATTAATTTACCAATTCATATGGTTGTCAAATCGTGGTATCATACAGAATTAACTCTTCTACTGGAGTAAAGAATATGATTATTATGAAAACTTGAATAATCGGACATGCATTCGTTGGGGAAAGGGATCTATTATTTCAATAAAAATGCACTAAGTATACTACTTGTATACCACCGGCCCACGTTCATACCTCATGTGCTCAGCGCATTGCTGCGCTATCGAAAAACTGCTTTTTACTGTTTCTGGCCAACACGCAGTCATCAGAAAGGACTAGAGACTCCTTTGACAGTGGGGAAAGGTATAAAACGAAAATTGTTATATACTTTTAAAAAAAACAGAAAAATATGAGCATATATACAGAAAGTTTTTTCTTGGTAATCGGATTTGGCCGAATTTGGTTATGGATGAGTTTTTAGTAGTCTTATACTCTGGGGTTGCATTTGGGGTCACATGTCAAAAGGGAAGGGGGGCTCTGATACGATGTTTTTTGTTAAAATTACCAAAAAATATGAGCATATACAGAATGTTTTTTCCTAATATAACCGGATTTAGCCAAATTTGGTTGGGGATGAGTTTTTAGTAGTCAATTACTCTGGGATTGCATTTGGGGACTATAAATCAAAGGGAAAGCGGGGTTCCCATACGATATTTTGGTAAAAATATCAGAAAAATATGACCATATACAGAAAGTATTTTCCTGGTAATCGGATTTGACCCAATTTGCTTAGGGATGAGTTTTTAGTAGTCTCATATTTTAGGGTTGCATTTGAGGTCTGTAGGTCAAAAGGGAAAGGGGTCTCTGATATACGATTTTTTTTAATTACCAAAAAATGAGCATATATGAGGCTGAGTTTTTAATGGTCCTTTATTCTAGGATTGATTTTGGAGTCTTTAGGTCAAAGGTTAAGAGGGGCTCCCATGCGTTTTTGTTTTTGTAAAAATCGCAGAAAAATATGAGCATCGAGAAAAGTTTTTTTTACCAGTTTACACATTTGGTCAAATTTGAGGTGATTCTGAGAAGTTTTTAGTGATCATATGAATGAATTTACAGTATCCTAAGAAGTATCTAATAAGTAGTAGTTTGTGTCAGTTTTAATATGTTAAAAGATAGTATAATAAAGATAAACGCCATCCCAGTGATATGCTGTTGGTTCTCGCACCGATATTTTCTTTTGTAAAATAAAAATATTTAGTGCTTCCATCAGAAAAAAAATATGATCGCTTCGTGCCCGCTGTATACCTTTTTTTCAGTACACTTAATAATATAAATTATAATCAGTTCAAAAGGTCCCGAAAACTGAGCTTTTACTTTGTATAAATATTTAGTAGTTATATTGGGAATAATTTAAAAAAAATGTTAGTTTTTAAATACAATTTAACTAGTTATACACTTTTAAAATATTCAAGTGGCCTTTAAATTGATAAATAAAATAATAATAAAATTATATTTCAAATATTAATTAACATTGTTTTGCAAAAACAAAATTTGTACTTCTTTCTTTCTTTATTAATGAATTTATCTAAACTATACTTTACAAATTACGGTCCAGACCCTATAGTTGAACCTGAACGTCCCCGTTTTTTTCTTTCTGAGACTTTAATCTTATAACATTACCTTAAATAGAGGTCACGAAAAGGATTAATAATGACAAAGTGTGGCAAGCATTTTACAAAAACTCATATTTTGACAGGTGGGGATGGGTAGTAGACAAGTAGTACAATAAAATTTTAAAAGATTCAAGTCTGTTAGAAAACCCCGCTTTATCCTATACAAATAATTTTGTATAAGGAATGGGAGAGAGTAGTATGGCCGCCAGATGTGTGCGTGGCACCGAAATGCCCTGTCACATAAAAGCTCTAGTATACATTTACAAGAATTACAAATTATTGCACCACAAAAATGATTTCATTATTTCCTAATATCGATAACATTAGGTACCTTTATATATAAAGTATCGATTTTAATGGATTTTTTGTCCCGAACATAAAGCCCGACTTATGTATGGTGGATGATTTGTAACATCTCACTGAAACTATATAAAGCTTTGCCATATTATAAGTTTTATTATTGCAAAAAAAAAATGCAATAACTTTAATCCTCCTCCGTATGGTATAGAATATATTATTATCAAGCACTAAAATCAATTGATTTATATTTTCTTAAATTCTTATAATAATCGGATATTATATCATTTAATAGTGCGGTATTGTTGAGTGTATATTAAATATAGAACCTTTAACCACTTTTATTTATATTTTATTTTTAACAACAACAAAACTTATATTATAAATATTAACTGAAATAAAAATATTATTTTTAATATTTAAAAGATTATAATTAACTACAAATCATCTCTATTGGCATTTATATTAATTGGTTACAAACGAAAATACAAAATTTTATTTTAAAATGTGTTCAATTTTTATGATCCAAAATTTTATGACCGTATACAGTTTTTTTTTCTTCTCTCCTTTATAGTTTATAATAATATTCAAGTCATAAATTATTTCGATGTTGTTGTTGCAGCAGAGAAAATGCATGCGACTGTAAATTTATTATAAATCCATATTTCTTATATACTCGCAATGCTTAACCATATACTTATATATGAATAATATATAATTTTTACAAAATTGAAATAATATTTTATTAAAAAGGATTTTTGAGGGAGGTTTTCAGTTCGTGTATCGATTTTAATCCCAAAATTTTATTGATTTTAAAGAAAAAAAACTACGGTATTCCAATATATATTTAAGATTTTTATGGCTTTTTGCAGCAGCGCATTTAGTGATGCATCAATGCAAAACCAAACATTAACATATACATCCGTTGATATAAATTAGTTTTTAAATTCCAACATTTTCTCACATTAAAAATTTAATACATTTTTATATAAGAAACTAATTTTTATTACCATATTTATCTACAAATTATTATTTGTGTTTTTTTTTGCGACGACCATATTTTTAGTTATTATGTGGTTACTTTGAAATCGGTTAAACATTTTTTTTATACGGTCTATAATTTAATTAAATTTCAGACCAACAACTATGTATGGAAGGAACAAAAAAGTTAATTAGAAAAGGAATTTTATTGCTTTTTTATATAGAGAAAAAAATATATTGAGCAAAAAACTAATTAAATTGGGACTGAAAAAAAACCTTAAACAAATTTAATCTATTCTCAGATTGAAAGACTAAACTAATCGAAATATATATATGAAGCATTTTAAATTGTTGAACTGTAATTTATTTCAAAAATTCCATGTCGAAAAATCGTCGATATTTTTATATTTTAGATTAAAAAAAATTATTTATTTATTTAATTTATTTAATTTATTTAATTTATTTAATTTATTTAATTTATTTAATTTAT
>JANSTW010061776.1:0-11181 GCA_027564275.1 Diadocidia ferruginosa
TTAATCGCCACCTGTCTATGTTATAGAGCCTTAAATTAGTGTATTTAAAATTTAAATTAATTATTTTTTTATTTTCTTAAAATAAACCAATGCACATCCAGCTAGGCGGCGTTGCCGCGTTAATCCGACACAAACCAATACATAAACAAACGATTTGCCTACAAATATTCACTGACGCGTGAGTACAGTAAAAAATATCCAGATGTCGCACACTTTGAGTGGCACAGGCGAATACAGATTTAATTGTACGCGTAAAGCGAAAAACACAATGTGCACTGTTGTAGGCTTTAGTAAAACGCTAAATGTCAAAATAAAGTTGAAATACATGAAATCATATGAAACCGAACAGAATGTAAAATCAAATTTAAGAAAGAAAAGATAATAAAATTTGATTAATTAATTTATTATAATAAGTAATATTACCAAAGCAATTTTAAAACATATTTCCACCAATTATTACAAAAAATTAAACCTTCAAAAGCATTTTTTTGACACTTCGCGACGACAAATGAATTTGCGTTCTGTTCGCTAAAATTTTGACGGTGCAGTACGCCCTAGTAAATTTTACTAACAAACAACAACAACAACAAACAACAGCGCGCATTCTGTATCCCGCATAATTGCCATACACCCAAATAGTAAATTTTTAAGTTGGCAGCACTACCAAGAGGCGGCAGAGGCTTCTTCATATAACGACGCTGCGCGGTTCTTTGTCGTGCGCCGCGCGTTTGCAACGCAATGTCAGATGAAAACGCCAAAAATATTTCCACATTTTGAGGTGGACGAGAACTTCTGCTGCAATTTTTTCTATAAATCTGTAAAAAAAACTTCTAAATCTCGAAAATTTCAATCAGTGAGTGTTGTGTGGCAGCATGGACATTCCCTTTGGCCGACAATAATTCCGATTTTGTTTGGTAATTTGTGCAATTATAATATTATTTACCGATGATCTGTGTGTACAGTTTAGTGCAGGCTGCGGTCGTCATTGGCGCCGTATTTTTGGTTCACATTTCTGCAGTTCGCATTTTCCTGCGAGTTCCTGAAATATTTTTACTTTTAATTTTCGATACCTAAACCCTCTGATTCGGCCGCCGATCTTTCGATATTTACGCAAATTTACCTTAAATTTATTGCAAATTGTGATCGCGCGGCTACACAATTAATTATTTATTCGGTTTGGTTTTTTCATTTCCAAAAATAGACGTAAAAGAAACTCTGTGCGTAAGCATGTGTGCGTGTGAGTGAAGACAAATCAAAATATTTTGATTTTTTTTAATTATTTTTAATTTTTTAATGAAACGGCTCTATAAATAGATGCGGTGTTAGCGTTTTGATCAAACCCAAACACAAAAACCATGTTGAAAGTGTGAAATAAACAAATTTATGTGCCTCCAGAAATGTGTGCTGATAAATACGCGCCTGATGTATCCATCCGCACGCAGCCTACGCTCCACATACGTCTGTCTGATGAAAATAGACAAAATAATTTTTGTTTAGATTTATTATATTTATCATAAGATGATTTTTTTTAGCAAAGTTATAAAAACAAATTCTCTTTTTTTCAGTATGATGGCTGCAAAACAACCGAAACACACTCACAGGATCAGTCAGCGCGTTGTCATTCCAGAAATATTACCCAAATCCCATTGATTGAAAGAGCGCGCGGATCTGTGGTGGTAATATCGCCTGGCACTAGAAAACAAATTATTGTATTGTTTGTCTTAAAGTTTTTAATTTATTTGTGCAAAGTTTGAATGTTTGAACCTTTTTGGGCTGAAAAAAACAGAAATATTCTTAAAATGTTTGGGGGACGAAAGATTGTTTAGCCCGTCCGAAAAATTGGCTTCGTTCTGTAAGACGATTTTATTATTTTTTGTGTAGTCAGTATAGTTTAAGGGATTTTTGGTCGGATAAATAGAAAAGCCGATCGGATATAAAAGGATATAGGGACGGGCGGATACAAATTGTATAAGAAATACCGTTTTTGCAAGAGGCAAGTCGGGAATAAATAAAATGACAAAAGAAAAACGTGAGAAATTGGCAACGACAACAACTGCAATAGAACCATTAGAAACAACTGCAACAGCAGAGTCGCCAACATCAACAGCAGCAGCAACAGTTACAACACAATCACCAAACGCATCACCAAACAAAGTTGCAGCAGAACAAACGACAGCAACTACACCTCCAATAACAGAACTCACAAGATCATCACCATTAGATGTCTTATCACAAGCAATAACTTCGCCAGCGGCAGCAGCAGCAACAACTGCAAGTGTTGCAACATCAGCCAGTTCAACCGCAGCAGATGCACAAGCGGCAACAACCACATCACCAGAAGGTAGACATGCTGCAACGAGTGTTGAAGATATCACAAATAGCCATAATTCAACGGTGCCAAACACAACCGCCACAACAACAACAACAACATTGCCGTCAACACAAGCAATGTCTCAATCTTCATCACCATCAGCAGCGGCAACCACAACGTCACCCTCATCGGGGTCACCAACCACAAATACTGCAGCAACAACACCTGTAACAAAAACCCCAATCTTGCCATCTTGTGATGGCATCGAAAGTGGTGGCGTTGATCTGGGCATGTCGATAAAAGAAGAACCCGGCTTAACAACTGCAGCTAACTCAACTACAACGACAACTACCACAACATCAGAAGCATTATCAATACCGAAAATTGAAGATACTTGTAATGATATGCTGGATAGTTTTGGCAGTCATCTTCATCACGGGCAACATCATCATCAGCAGCAGCACCAGCAGCAACAACACAACCAACAACATCACAATTTCCATCAGCAACACATGTTACATCACCAACAACAACAACAAATGCATCACTCGCAGCATCATCAGCATCAACATCAGCAACAGCATCAACATCATCAATATCAACACCAACAACAACAACACCCACATCAAATGCCATTGCCTCATCCAAATCGCATAAGTCCACCGATAGATGGCAACCCTAATCCGGCTACTGCAGCTCAACCATTACCATCGAATGTTATGAATAAACCGACTGGTGGCGGTGGTGGCGGTGCCATGGAGTACATGCAAACTCAAAATCATATTTTTGTATTTTCTACGGCGTTGGCCAACAAGGGAGCCGAGGCGGTATTAAATCGGCAATATTCGTCAATAATTGCATATCACTGTGCACAGCCGGGGTCAAAACAATTTCTAGAGGTCAGTACATCCTGGAGGGGGAAACCACTAGCAAAAATTTGGTTTCATGATTTCTGATTGCCGAAATGATTTCCGTGATTTCTGATTTCCGAAAATTATTTCCGTGATGAAAATAATATCCGAATTCCGACAATTATTTCTGAAATGATTTCTAATTTCCGAAAATGATTTCCGTGATTTCTGAGAAGATTTCTGATTTCCGAAAATTATTTATGATATTTCTGATTTTCGGAATGATTTCTGATTTCCGAAATTATTTCTTATTTCCGAAATGAAAATGATTTCTGATTTCTGAAAATGATTTCCGTGATTTATGAAAATTTCTGATTTCCTAAAATTATTTATGAAATTTCTGATTTCCGAAATAATTTCTGATTTTCGAAATGTCTTCCCTGATTTCCGAAATGATTTGTAATTTCCGAAATGAAAATGATTTCTGGTTTTCGAAATGATTTCCGTGATTTTTGAAAAAAATTCTCATATCCGAAAATAAAAATGATTTCTGATTTCCGAAATGAAAATGATTTCTGTGATTTCTAAAAATTATTTTTGATTTTCGAAATGGTTTCTGATTTCCAAAATGATTTCTATTTTCTTAAGATAAAATGATTTCTGATTTCCGTAATTTTTGAAAATTATTTCGGATATCTGATAAGGAAATGATTTACGAATTCCGAAAATTATTTCTGATTTTCCAAATGTTTTCCGAAAGGATTTCTAATTTAATAAAATAAAAATAAAATAAAATAATTTCCGTGATGAAAATGATTTCCGAATTCCTTCTCATGATTTTTGTAAGTGGTTTCCCCCGGTCGGTATATCTTAATATCGAAAGAAATATATATTAACTAATTTATTTTGTAGAAACATCCACTTAAAATGGCTCAATTTAATCGGCAAAATCCTTGGCTTGTAAATGTTTCCATGGCCAATAAGACCAAAACAAATATGCGCGGTGTTGGTCCAGGTGGTCCCGGAATGATGCCCAATATGCCCGGTGGTCCAATGCAAATGCAACAACAACAAAACCACCAACCGCAAATGGACAATTATGCTGGCAGTACAAATAATCCTGAAGATGTACAAGATACAGATTTATTAGGATGGGATCATCCGTCACATTATCATCAACAGCAACATCAAAATTCAAATAGTTCATTAATTAACACAACGCCACCATCAACGGCAACCACGGCAGCATCGGCCACAGTACCGCCGACCACAACAACAACAAGTACAACGAAAAGTACCGCAGACACTGGTGGTTTAGATGATGATAATTTAGTACCTGCATCGCCAATAGCCAATATACAAACTGGTAGCAATAATTTACCATTAGGAGGACCATCAGCTGGCATACAGCCACCATCACAAAGTCCGTCTGGTGGTGGCAACAATAGCAGTGGTGGTAACAGTATGATTGTACCAACAAGCAGTAGTGGTGGTGGTCCGGGTTCATTAGGAACGGCTGACGGTGGTTTATCTGATACAGGCGGCGGACCAACGAGTCCAAGTTTAGGAGCTGCTGGAAATATGCAACCATCATTACAAGGTGTTAAAGTGCCCGATGCAAATCTAACGCCACAGCAACGACAACATCGCGAGGAACAATTGGCTAAATTAAAAGAAATGAATTGTTTATTATTTCCTGAGTACATGCCAGGCAGCGGTGAATGTATGGTTGGTGGTGTACCTGGAGGACCAGCAGCAGCAGCGGCAGCGGCAGCAACAGCTGCTTCGGCTGGTGGTATTAAAAGACCTCTACAAAAACAACAGTCTGTTACACAACTCTCAACCGCTGATGATCAACAAATTGGTGGTTTACCACCATGTAAAATGCAATCAAATATTAGTCCTGTTGGCCCAATTCCTGGTGGACCTATTTTACCGCCACAACAACAACAACAACGCCAACAACAATTGCCTGGTCCGAAAAATGCACCAGCAAATATGCCATTGAATGGATCACCTCTAAATCATCCACATCAGCAGCAGCAAATGCAAATGCCTGGTAGTGGCGGAGGAGGACCTCTGATGATGAGAGGTGTTGCTGGTGCGGCAATGATGGGCAATAATATGCCACATGGCGGTAATATGATGCGGCCAATGGGACCAAATGCAATATTAAATAATGATGCGATGATGAATGATATGATGGGAGGAGGTCCAATGAATCATAATCTACCTCATGCACATCATATGATGAGTGGCGGTTCACCACAGCACCAACATATGATGAATCAAATAAATATGTCGCACATGATGAGCGGTGGGTCACCACAGCAACAGCAACAACAACAACAACAACAACAACAACAACAACAACAACAACAGCAGCAGCAGCATCAGCAACAACCATCACCACAACAACAACAACAGCAGCAACAACATCAACAACAGCAGCATCAACAACAGCAACAACAACATCAGCAACAACAACATCAACATCAACAAATGATGAATCAAATGAATATGTCACACATGATGGGTGGAGCTGGTGGGGGTGGTAATGGTGGCCCAGGTAACTTATCCCAACAAATGATGGGTGGGGGTCCAATGAATCAATGTATGAATCCTCAACAACAGCAAATGATGAATAAACCGCCACATATGGGCGGCGAGCAATCGATGCAAGCACAAATGGAGTGGAACAAATTACAACATCAGTTCTTTGAAGAACGTAAAGATGATGTGCATGGTGGCCGACCCAATAGCATGATGCAAGCGGCTGAACGAGAACGTTTAATGAATGCTGAACGAATGTTTCATTTAGGAATGGGTGGTGCTGGTGGCCACAACATGAACTCAATGATGCCAAACAGACATATGACAATGCAACAGCATCAACAACGACAAATGCATCATCAACAACAACAACAGCAACAACTACATCATCAACAACAACAACAACAGCAGCAGCAGCAACAACAACAGCAGCAGTCAGGATGGCCACGTTCACAGGGTCCGCCGCCACCGTATCATCAAACTCAACGATCTACTTCAGTACCCATAGCAACACAAAGTCCAAATCCAAGTAGTCCAAATAATCCAACATCAAACTTATCATTACCGTCGCCTAGAGGCGGCAGCAGTACCGGTGGCGGCGGTGGATCTGCATTTAATTCACCATCCGATCCCCATCGACATCAACCATTTAAACATTTAGGTCCTGGACAAAGTCCTAATTCTGCAATCGATTCACCAATCAATCAACAACGACCCATGCCAACCCACAGTAATCCCAGTACACCAATATCATCCCATCTGTCACCAAATGCAAGTATTAAAGATTTGGAATTAAATGCTGCGAACCAACAGCAGCAACAACAAGTTGGTAAAGAACCCAACCTAATGCCAGTGCCATCACCTCAACAAATTCAATATTTAAATTCATTTGAGGGTCAAGAGTTGACAATACAAAAGCAACCAAATACAAATATGAAAGAATCGTAAGTTTTGGATTGTTTTTCGGTTTAAATAAATTTGTTCCAATTCTTTTGTTTCCTTTCCAGAGGGCCACAATCAATGACGCCATTAGAACAACAGCAACAACAACGATGTTATCCATTAACACCAAATCCAAATAATGGTACAACAAATCCATCTGGTGGTCAACCAACATTTCCACCGCAAATACCATCGAGCCCTCAAACGCCAACCGCTGCTTCAACAACATCAACAAGTAGAAATTTATTAAAATTAAAATTAATAATTATTTATCCTATTTCATTCATAGAAGATGATAAACAACGAATACACACGTCTGGACCAAGTCCACAACATGGTGGCAGTGGTCCTGGTGGTGGTAGATCACGAACGCCTGGCGGACCTGAAACTTCCGGTTATCATAATATGAAAATGGGTGGTAATTCCATGGACATGCAGTCTTCTGCTGGTGGTAAATCGGCTGCTGATGTGAGTGTGATGATTGATTTGTTTTTTAATTTTGTTAAATCCATTTTTTTTCTTTAGCCTTTATCTATTGGGGGACCATCGAATCCAGGTGGACCATCGTTTCCATCATGTGGACGTGGTGGTGGTGGTGATAATGCAGCGGGAAAACCCTCTCAGCAACAACAACAGCAGCAACAACAACAGCAACAACAACAACCCCAGCAACAGCAGCAACATCCATTGTTTGATCCAATATCATCTCTGGTACAAATGTCACAACAATTGACCAGTAGTGGTGGACCGAATTCAATGAATGTAAGTGGTGGACCTGGTGGTATGATGGGAACATTTAATCATCATGGTATGATTCCTGGTGATAATATGATTGGAATGCCAGGTGCACATCCACAGCAACAACAACAAATGGCACAAGATGGCGGACCACCTACGTTGCCACCACAGCAACAACAACAACAACAACCATCGCAGCAACAACATAATATGGGTCCACAAATGATGGACTATGGCGGCATGGGTGGTGGGCCTGGACAATATTCAATGTATAATCCGGGTGGTATGCCACAAAGATTCCCAGGTGGTAGTGCACATTCGCCACGAATGGGTGTTTCAATGCCACCACGTGGCATGATGGGTCGACCACCAATGGGAAGTATGGGCTCTTACAATGGTGCTAATATTCAAGTAAAGGCTAGTGCTCCCAATACAATACAGTATTTACCGGCAAGACCACAAGTTGGTAATCAAAATCCACGCGGACCACCCAGTATAGACTTTTTACATAAATTTACAAATCCAATGAGTCAAATGGACGGCGGCGGTCCATCAGCTCCGACTGGTGCTGGTGGACCTGCCGGTCCAAATGGTGGTGCTGGACCAATGTCTAATCAAATGGGATATTTTCAAAATTTTAATCAAATGGGTGGCCCTAATGAAATGCGAATGGGTGGCCCAAATGAAATGCGCATGGGAGGCCCAAATGAAATGCGAATGGGTGGCCCAAATGAAATGCGAATGGGAGGCCCAAATGAAATGCGAATGGGAGGACCAAATGAAATGCGAATGGGCGGTCCGAACGAAATGCGAATGGGTGGTATGAACTCGCATATGCTTGACGGACGCATAGACCCAAATGATCCAAATAATCAATTGAGACCAATGGGTGGTGGTGGTATGATGCCTTCTCATATGATGATGCCAGGACAAGGTGGTATGATGATGCGTGGCCCGAGACCACCGAATCAAGGAAATTTTATGCGTATGCAATGACCAACACTACCAATATGATGGCCAATCATCCATTTAATGAAGCAAATGGGGGTCGGCCTTTTCTCATGCACAAAACTCGCATGTTTGCTATGAAGTAATAAGTACTTGATTTTTTACATCACGATTTAATGTTTAAACAAAAACGAAAAAAACAATGAGCTTCAAAAGATACAAACATTTTTTTTTAATCAAATGTATATACTTAAGACTCTATGTATATTGTTATATAGTGGTCGCACTGTGTTTAGGCTTATTTCCCGGTTGAGTGGTGCGCGAGCCCCCGCCTCTATATTTCAACTTTGCTCATTTTAATATATTATATAAATAAAAAAAAGAATCTGCTGCGTGTAACTTCACATCTTCAACACAACACTTTTATACGGGGGCAGATTCAAATCATAAAACTTTAAGATTATAAATAAATTATTTTATTATTTGATTTATAAATAGGATGTGAATTTTTATTTTTCTTTCTTGCTTTTAATTTTATATTTTAAGTGTAATTATATACAATTTTGAGTTGTTGTTGCGTTAACACATACATAGAAAAAACACGCAATTATAAGTATAATATATAAACGCGATAATATAATTGCGAAACTTTTCTCGAAAGGACACAATAAAATTAATTATAAAAAAAATATACCCAAATGTAATAAACAAAAACAAAAATGTCGAGCCGTTCGATATACATTCTAAAAGGATTATATTTTATTTTTTGCCTGTCTCTCGCCTGCATTACGCCTTCACATAATAGAGTTGGGTGAACCTAATTCCTTGCTTATACAACAATAACAAAGACAGATTTGAAATCATAGAACCTGAGGCCCGATTATGAAACTCGATATTATCGGTATCGAGTCGAGATTAAAAGTCCGATACGCTCGAATGTAGCTATTATGACTTTCAGACCAATTTTTAATTGCATTAAGATCACAGTTGGACTCAAGGTATATTTGGACATCATCTGCAAACAAATGATATTTAGAATATTTAAGTACATTGGGCAGATCATTAATAAATAGAACAAAAAGTAAGGGACCCAGGACAGAGCCCTGCGGAACCTTACTAGGAACAGGAAGCGAACAAGATAAAAAATCTTTAATTATAAAACACATTGAGAACGATCAGACAAATAACTATTTATCAAATTGACAGCAGAGCTACAAAAATTAAACTGAGAGTTTAACTTTTATAACATAGACGAGCATGATTAACTGAATCGAACGCTTTTGAAAAGTCTAACAATAACAAAAATGTTACCAGTTTATTATTCATATTAGATGTATTAGTAGAAAAGTGTTTATTATTACACTACCATAAAGACTCGCTAATTCATACCAATATCATTGGTAATTTTTAACAAGGCAGTAGTTGTACTATGACCAGATCGAAAACCTGATTGAATTGGACATTCGCAAAATCCAAACGGATTTCATTACGAAACATTTTTTAATTACTTTTATTATCGATAATGCAGATTCCAAATATTTACTCTAGGATTTCCCCACATATTGTTTGTCTATTTACAGATGCCATCTATTGAGTAAATATATTTCAACAGCTGTTGTTTTCATCAACAAAATATACAAAACAATCAAAATTCATTTTGTCATTCATTTTCAACACACACACACACACAGACACAACCATTGTGTTATATGTTCTATAAATAAAATTTATAATAGTAAATTTATTTATTTATTTATTATTAATAACTCAACAGTTGAGCAGAGTGGTTCTTTTTGGTTTTATAATATAATAAAGTGTCGTCGCAATTTGATTTAATTTTAAGAAAGACATTGAAAATTCAAGTAATTTGCATTAAATTTGGAAATAAATATTTGGTAAGTTTTTTTTTAAATTAATTTTAAAGCTTTTATATTTATTTATAAGTACGTCTTATAAATTTAGTAAATATGTTTACCATATAGATAGGTATAATGAGAAAATCAATCGTAGATTTATGTTGATGTTTTCATAAAAAAAATGTCTTCATTTTTTAAGTCTATTTTTATTTTTTCATAGTCATCATTGTGATATTCTTTGTGTCTTGTGTGCTCGCTAGAGATTCTTTGTGTTAGCTTAGAATATTTTATACATTGGGTATCCATTCCATATAATATATAATACATTATTTATTATGATACGGTAGGCATTTTGAATTGAATGATGAATATTATGAAACTGTAAAATGTAATACAAAGTATGCATCATTAATATAAATATTCTTTGTTTATTTCAATTGTTAAAAAAACAATATAATTCGTAATACAAAATTATAACAAAAATATTTTATATGAAAAGATTCGTAATATCAAATAATTGTTATCATTTAATTTTTTATCGTCTAGGTAAAATATTGATATAACAATATTCATAAGGTTTGCAGCAGTGTGTTGGTACACTCGTTAATGATTAATTTTTTTGTATTATAATTTAAATGAGTTACCTAACACCAATTATTTAATTTTACTACGCGATTTAAATTAATAAATTATTATACCTAATAGTTGTTTATTACTAAACTTATACCTACATATAGTTAGGTATATTATCGCCAACTTAGGGTTAGGACCTCAATTGCGGTTTATCATTTAAATTTTCCATAAATAGATATTTAAAAAAAAATGGTACCTAAGATTAAGTCTAGCGAGTCTTTATGGTAGTTAAATCAGGATTCGGTTGATTTAAATCGATTTATTTAAATCATTGATTTAAATCTGATTTAAATCAAGTGATTTTTTTTTTAAAATCATTGATTTAAATCAAATTTTGTTTTTTACTAAT
>JANSTW010061787.1:0-21293 GCA_027564275.1 Diadocidia ferruginosa
AGCCTAGAAATAGTGCAAACTCTTGTCGGTATAGGAGTAAAGACACTTTTTTGAAATGGTTCTGGCGAAAGCTAGAACCACAGGCTTAGGCGAAAGCTAGAGCCTATAATATAACAAAAGTATTTATTATCTTTGTTCATCAGACTTTTGATGAAATGTTATCCGAATTTGATGATGAATTTGAGTATATGTAGTATAATGGAAGTGTTTTGGAATTCTATGAGTAAATTACAATTAAATTTCCTGAAAATATGTGGCCTGATCGTTTCTGGCATTTAGCCGCGACATTCTGTTGCTCGATTGCTATACATAATATATATTGTACAAAGGAAACAGACAAGATAAACTTTATAGAGAAACTAATATAAATTATATAAATATTTGTTTTAAAAACAAAATAAAAAAAGTAAAAAAAAATTTCCATGAAATGTATAAACACATTGTATAAAATATTTAAATGAATAAAGCTTTCATTATTATAATACGATTTTTTTCGGGTTTATATGTTTAAAATTGTATTCCGCTGGAATCATATATAACTATGCAGATAGATTTTTTTTATTAATATGTTATGCCAGAACTATGAAGGATTTGCAGAATTTATGAACAAAGTGTCAAATTCCATTTTTTAAATTATTTGAATTTTGTACTAAAAGCTAGAAGATAAAAAATTATTATTGATCTTTAGATTTCCAAAATATTTTCGAGCTTGGCCGTCTTATTTAATTAAATTAAAACAATTTAATTTTAAAATATTTAAATAATTTTAAAAATCTGTCCATTTATTTTGACGTTTCGTTCAGTAATATGAACTTCGTCGAAAAAAAAAATTAACATATTTTTTTAAAACATTTAGTCAAGTATAAAAAAACAGCCATTGAATTAAGCGCCTTTTGATGAGTTAGTCAGAGTATTTAAATCATTTGTTCGTGTATGTAATCTACGTTTATTTGTGTTATTGGGTTGATATTGTTACTCTCTAAAGCTTAATTTACACTACCTTTTTTAACATACATAACGGTACCAGTCCCAGTCAGTGTCCCAGTGGCAGTCAGTTTCACATTATTTTAAATATAATAAGAATTGCGCTAATGCTTTTTTCTCTTTGTTAATATCAAAGTCATCTGTGTTATTTTATCTAATTTATTAAAAAAAAAATTGTATCTGTTAATACTAATAAAATCTGGAAAAAAATATTCTATGACAGTCGGATGGTCCTAACGCGCTTATATGAAGAAATCATATAGAATTTTAGTAAGATTTTTAAAAATACCGGAATTTTGCTAGTAAAAAAACATAAATTTGGTTAAAAATAACTGAAACATTTGCGCATATCCGCGATTCACCCTGTGTAGAGAAATAGTTTTTTTTGTGCATATTTTTTAATCAACTCCTGGCTCATTTTTTATCATAAAGCTTTATCCTTTGTATTTTCAACTGAAAAATCGGCAAAGACTACCAAAACATTGAGAATGTTACAGAAAGTTGTCTAATCTCTTGATTGAAATGTTTAGAAGAAATGACGAGAGAGGTCCCTGTACTATAACCCATTATTTTTCTCGCTTTTTCCTGAATATTCTAGAAATCACGGAATGAGACTGTTAAAATATTGATAATAAAGCTATAGAAAACAATTTAATTATTTTTGTCATCTAATTTGTCCATTGTAGTTTTTCCGATTTTCCTTCTTTATTTACTCAAATACAAAAACCGATTCAGAAATCGTAAGGCTGTTAGACAGCAAATCACACCCGCATAAAAAATAGGAAACTTATACAAAATTAGAAAGTATTTCCATTTGACTTGTATTTGGATTTTTCATATATTGTACGTTTATATGGAAATTTTCCCAGTCATTTGACAATGACACATTTCTACATGAGTGCGACCGGAGTGTGTATTTGATCGCTTCCGAGAGATTGATATAAATAACGTTTAATATACGTTGTTAAGATTTTTCACTTAAATAAAATTGATATTCACTTGAAATTGTGTTCCCTATACATTAAAAAATGCAAAAAACTGGTCTTTAATGTAGAAGCTGCTGAGCATAAAAAGCAGGGAGTAAAGTAAATATTATATACTGTATGGGCTACTTATGCCTCTAGCTATATACATAAAAAATCGATAAAAAATATTCCCTAACTTGTATACATATTACTATAAATCTCCCCCATTATTCTCATCTGCCTGCCTGTGGATACAAACGAAGCACGTTCATCATTGTTATAGGTAGCTCTATAGCAACATAATATTATATAAACGGAGGATATTATATAAAATACAATTATCCACATAAAAAAAGCATAAAAACCAAATATTAACTATAGTTTTGATTCATCAATATTGATACAGCAGCAACAGCAGCAGCAAACAACATGACAGGGACTTTTATATGTTTTATAAGAGTGTAAATTCGTGGGTTATTTTTAGCTATAGGATGCAATTATTTTCAATACACAATACTATCTAAAAATGCGTATGGACCGATAAAGATAATTCCAACAACAACAAATATATGCGACCTGTTCAAAAAGTTAATTTAAACGCCCGTCGTCTATATAATATAACTATGGGGGGATGAAAATTTGATTAAGGGCAACACAAATATTTGGTTTATAAATGTGCAGAGGAAGAAAAAAATGATTAAAATTGTCAACACGTACCTACATAATATTTTTCTGTATCTGGACAAAAAATGATTCATAAAAATTCGTAATTTATTGAGTTCTGTAAACAGACGACTTTCTATTGTGTTTGTTTGTGTGAGTCTCCATAAAATGTTGCTTCATTAAATTTAGTCGTTTGTCCATACATTTTTGTCGGCTAGGTAAAAATCTTTGAAGTCTTGGGACACCACTTTAGAAGGCTTTTAGAAGTTTTTTTTTTTAATTATTGTAAGAATTGGAAATATTTTTATAGTCTGGGCATTCTTGAAATTCTGATATATTTGGGAACTCTTGGATTTGGAAGCGAGCTTGGAAGCCATGGGAGGTTTTGCAAGTCTTTTCAAAATGGAAATCTTTGAGACAAAGTTCTGTTCAATTAATTGCATCTTTTAATTTGGTTTTCTTTCAAACAAATAATTGTCTCTTGGGACAAGATATAACTTTAATTTATGGTTGTCCTATAAAATTTGAAGTAAATTAAACCATTTCAAACACTTTTATGATATTTTTGAGATAAAACTGTAATTTTTGGATGTCCAATATCATAACTTCGTTTGATAAAAAACGCATGTGTTCTTATTATTTTGAAATTATAAATAAAAGTTTTTTTCCACATTTCGCGTGATAATGGTAACAGTTTTTTTTTTGTTCAATATATTAAAAATACAAAAATAAAAATAACAAAAAACTTACATTTCGATGGCTGCATTTGTTCAAAATTTTGACTTCGAAATCAATTTATACATCTTATAACAATTAAAATAAAACTTATTGACAATTTTCTCGGCACTAAAATTATTTTTCAGTTTCGGTTTATTCTACAACTTATATGAATGGTTTACATAGCGCAACCGTATGATCAACGCCACAACATAATTTCATCACTTTAGCACCGATGGCTGCCTTAAAGGGAAAATACTGATCGCTCACATGTCCCAATCCCAAGCAACCGAATTTATTTCGTCCCCACATAAATGCATCATTCTGGTCGTTTATTGCACCCATGTGACTAATGCCACTGCTGATGGCCACCACTCGACTATTTGGATTGAAATCATTTCGACCAAACAGAGTTGGTGGAATTTGTGTAGGACGACGGATATATTCAACCTGAGGACCCAAGCCCAAAATGCCGTATCCCCATATAAATAAGTCACCATTTTCTGTGTTTCGATAAAATTGGAATTACAATTTTATTTTATGCCTTTTGAAAATAAAACGTTACCATTTAATATTAAGCTATACGATCCACCGGCTGCAATATCAACGATCCGACCTAAACCTTTTGTAAATTTTAAAAATGAAGGCGTATTTATTTGCTGAACATCGCCAACCACATCGATTTGTCCATATTCTGCATTGCCCCAACCGAATACCTCTCCTTTATCTACAAAAAAAACGACAGATTAAAAACTAAAATTTTGATTGTAAAAACAACAACTAACCATTTAATGCTAATACACTATCAACAGTACCGGCTACTTTAACGATTGTCTCTGTAGAAATGTCACCGCCTACAAATGTCGGTTTATCACAATTGCCATAATGTCCAAGTCCGGTTTGACCATCGGCACCCCAGCCACACGAATACAATTTACCGGATTCAGTTAAAAATATGCTATGATCTTGTCCGCAATGAATATGCTTGATTCGATCATCTGTTTCTGGTCCTACGTGTGGAATTTGATGAACCAGCAGATTGGCGGAATATTTTTCATTTTCAACAATAGGTCGACCACATTGTCCATAGGAATTATTGCCCAATGAAAAAACCATGCCATCTTCGGACAGGGCCAACAAATGTGCACGGCCTGCCGAACATAATTTTATTTGAATTTTTTCACCAACAATCGTTTCGGGCAATTGAATGGGCGCCGGATAAATTAATATGTTCATTGGTTTATTGGTTACACCACCGTGTTTGTGAAATCCAATTTGACTGTCTGTATTCAGGCCAGTGCCGAATAAACTTATCGAATCTGATCGTTTAACGGCAAAAGCTGAGAAACCATAACCACACGCCACATCGACAACATCCAAAGTTTCGGCAAATTGTAATCGAGACGGATGCTGAATATATTCTGCATATTTTTTCGATTGTTTCTTAATAGACTTATGCACGCCTAGAGCTCCGGTTTCGGCCAAACCCCACACATAGACGCGACGGTCTTCTGCCTTACTTAGTGGGTATTTTATCACTAAAAAAATAAGTAAAAACAACAAGTTGTCATAAATCCTGATTATGAATTATTGAAAAATAAAAATAGATAAATCGAAGAAGTAAGCTTGGGGAATCTTTAAAAACAAAGATCTAACAAAACAGAATATTCTGTACAATTTATTAATGATTGCGTTGAATATTGGAGAATCTTCACTTTAGCTCTTTTGGGTCCAGCCTCTTCGTAAACCCATCACCCGATAGGGGGAAAGCACCGAAAACTACTATAACAGTTGGCGGTCAAGTCCATCTCCCTTAAACAGAAGAACATTTTATAAAAACTCGTTTTTGTGGAAGGTTGGAGGGAGAAGTAAGATGTGTTTGGTATCAAATGAAAGGTATTACAAATATACCTAAAATTTAAAAAAAAGTTAGGGCAAATCCAACACCCCGTGTAGGTGGGAGAGCAAAAACTGTTTTTCCATATATTTGTTCGTAGGGGGAGGGGCGGAGATAAAAAATTTTATTAGGTGTCAAATGAAAGGTAGACACAGGGGTTCCTTTAGGGCCTGGGGCCATAAGCTCTAAAGTGTAGTTTAGCCAAATCTTAAAATACAATTTTTGAAAATGCTTCTTATCAGGAGGCTGAACCCAACGACCTTACGTAACTTTCAATTTAATATGATACATGATATTAATAGACTAAAAATCGAGATGATAAACAACTTGGAAGTAGCGAGCCTTTATGGTAGTGTAGTTTGTGTTGTAATAGCGAGTGGCCAACTCGAATTTACAACATCTAGGCTCGCTACTTGGAAGTATTATGGTTCTGGGGTCTTTTGGAAGTCTGAGAATTATTTTAAAAAGTCATTTCGTGAAGTCTGGAGATTCTTTTGAAAGTCTTAAAGCCTTTTCGAAATAGTAGTGTTTGGAACAACATTTTTTCAGGCGGTTACCCCTTGCTAAATTTAGTCATAGAGATGGAATGAAACTAATTATATTGAAGATTTTACAAAAAGTTATTGACCCATCTTCATCATTATATATTTTTATTACACAATGTAAAGTTAAAGTTATTCAATCATTTAACGATTAGAAAATCAAAATTTTTTAATTAAACAATTTTGAAGGCAATCTTACCGGGAATTTTTTCGGTATCTTGTAGTATGACACTTTTCTTCACTCGTGTTGCATAATTGCGAGCATTTAATAGTTTGTTTAAAAGTTTAACATATTTTTTATACATATCTGTTATATTTTTTAATTTATTGTTAATTATTTATTTAGAATTAATAATTACGCAAAAAATAAAAACATAAATAAAATTCCTAACCTCACATTTGTTTTTACGCGCATAATTTATAAATTCGTACTAGACATATAAAATCTAGTACTTCATTTCGGTTTACATTCATACAAAAAACCGCGTTTTTTTAAATATCTATGAAAATGTGTCGTTTTGATCTTTCTCGTATATTAAATTTTAATAATTATAAATAAATTTATATATATATAGGTATTTATTATATTTAATTAAATAAAAAATATAAACTAATATTTGATCATTTCTATAATAGTAAATGCAATTACAACCAGTGTCGCCAATTTGGGGAGAGGGTATACATAGAAACGTTAGAAAAAAAGTTGAAATCAATTAGTATTGATGTTTTTTCATACAAAAACTCAAATATTCTACCGATTTTTCACACAATCTATTATGACTGCCGATTTTTAATGATTACAAAATTAACTTGTATTAAGTAATTGGAAGGGTTTTCTAAATAGCTGATTTTTGTACCGAAATTATTGCGCAACATTTTCGTCGATATGTTTATATAAACAAATTAAAACCTAGACTGATATCTACTCATAGTATCTCGTCTTATAGTATTTCTGTATATGAAAGTCTACAGCTAATTATTTATTTATTACTCTAGAGAAAGTCCACATGAACTTCCTGAATGTTTAGAATTTTTTTTTTAAATTTATTCATCTAAAATCTTTTTCTTTTTCGCATGCGAAACTTTTTTGTGCAAACTTAATTCGGCTGAAGTTGGATATTTACTGCTACAAATCTTACAAACATATAATTTGTTTTTGCCGTGAATGTGCTTTGTATGCGATGTCAGTTCTGCGGATGTTAAATATTTATTGCCACACGCCTTGCATTCGTAGTTTTTCTCGCCACGATGAGCTTTCATATGCACGTACAGACCATTACGCGAAGACAATGCCTTGCCACAAATTGTGCATACAAAGTTCTTTTGATTTGAATGGGAAATCTGGTGTTGCTTTAACTCTGACGTTTGCTTATATCGCTTCGGACATTTGTCACAGGCATACGGTCGTTCTCCGGTATGCGTGCGTATGTGTCGTCTTAAATCGTCACTACGAAGAAAACATTTACCACAAAATGTACAGAGCTTATTTCGCTGATCGGCTCGGTGGATTTTCATATGTCTATTTAAAGTTTGTGCCTGCGAATATGTCTGATTACAAATTTTGCAAAGAAAATCTTTCGACTTATTCGGTCGAACAAAGTTTGTATCAGATTTTTGTACATTTGCCTTGGTATCATTTGTGTCACAAGCGTCCGCTACTTCAGTATCATTTTCAAGAAACTCAACGTCCATATTTTGTTCATCATCTTGCCCGAAATGTTCTTCTTCTTCAATAAGCTCTACATCATATTCCTCTAAAATTTCAGTTTGATCAATTAATGTGGTAGCTTCCTCCGATTTATCACACACAATTTCAATTGATTCTTCCTCTGTTTTAAAGAAAATATTATGTTTATCTTTTTCCTCATCTATGTCAACACTATCAGCCGGATGCGTGACATCTTCGGTAATTGCAGCCTCACATGTGGTTGGAGTTTTCAATTTACTAATAACATTTGTGTACAGCCTTAGAGTGGCTGAGGCTTGTTTACATTGATAAATAAATAAATAGGATCTCCATATCGTTTTAAAACAGTTTGGACAAATTTTTGTTGGTAAACTTGTGTTGTCCTAAAATGGATTTTTTAGAATCGTATAAATATGCAGAAAAATAAATACCTCATCCAAATGGGTCACAAAAAACATATCCAAAATATCTTTTAACAGAATACTTTTTCGATTTTGGTCATTGCTAGGCAAATCCTGCTTGTCCAACGGAATATTTGTGGTATAAATATCGTAAACACATTTACTTGCACCTTCATCGCCAAGGAATTCATCAGAATCCGCAGCAGCTTCCACTTCGGCCAAACACAGTCGACACAATCGATTAAAATCCAAGACAATTATATCGTTTTCATTTAGTTGAAAATTGTGGTTTTGTATTTGTCGTAACCATTGATTTAATAGTTTTAAATTAATCATTGTTTTCGTTATTTTTCACAGAAATGCAAACAATATTTTTGCGTTTTTGTCGAAATTTCATATGAAGTTCGCGTAGACATAAACAATGCAGTACTAGATTACAATGGTTTACATTGCATTTTTCTTTTAAAGGTTGGCAATAACTACATAACCTTAAAATTATAAGAAATAGAAATTATTTTAGTATTTACTATTTTTTAAAGTTAAATAAAAAATGTTTCTAAAAAGATCTCTACAATTATGGAATCGTCTACCACGAACAAATTGCAGGTCCTTAATGACTACACAAACCGGTAAAAGTATCTTTGAACCAGATTATTTAGAGGTAAGATTCACCCCATCCGAATCCATTGGGCACAAGATTAAATTTTATAATTTTTAGTCTCTAAAATCAAAATATCCAGTTTATGAATCAATAAATATACAAATAAAAGGATACGACTACACGGTCCTGGAAAGTTATCAGAAGTTCATTCATCGCGTTGCCGACACATTGGATTTGGATGTATCCGATGGTTGGGCCGTTCCACCGCAATCCTTTCAAGTTCAACGTTTCCGACCGGACACAGCCATCACAGACGCTGAATATAAGTTAACTGTCTATGAACGAGCTATTCAGGTAAATTCGCATTACTTTTTTATAAATTATCTAAAATATTTCTCCAAAGATTTCCGAAGTAGGAGCTCCCATCTATTCGATGCTTTTGCGATTTGCCCAGGCCGGACTACCCGAAGGCGTTACACTGAACGTTGTACCACATACTGATGAATATAATGAAATTCGTTATGTACCCGATGGTGACCTAAAAGAACTGAAACAACAATTGGACGATTTGGGCGGACCAACAGTATCAAAGAAAAGATAAACCCGGGGATGTTGTTTTTTTAGAAAAGTTTGTTTTTTTTAATTTGTAAAAATAAGAATAAAATCTGTTAAAGCTATTGCGTATGTGTGTGGACGGAATTTTTATAATTTTAGAAATTATTTACTTATCTATTTTTGACACTATCTCAATTATATACTCTACTTTGTATCCATAATCTCATAAAATGCTACACTAGACAACACCAAAATGTACCACTTTTATTGTACTCGCCGTGCTTGTACGTTGCTGCTGTGAACTATTTTCATTTGTATTTTGTTCGCCGCCAGGTTCACCTTTAGAATCTAAAATTAAAAAAAAAATGTTGAAAAATGGGAAATTTCTATTTGGAAAAACATATACCAGACATTGGGGTAAAATCTTTTAGGTACTCATCGTTTGGATGACAGAGTGGCAAACTGTCGGCTAGCTCTCGTTTTGGGTCGGTCAGTAGTCGGGTGTGATTGTTAAATGCACTACCACCAGCGCCACCGCTGCTACCATTTTTCAGCGATTTATCTTTCCGTGGAATTTCCTGTTTTATGAAAAAAAAATATTTTGTATTTTCTTGATAATACTCAAGTATATGTTTTATCACAAATGACTCAATCATTAATTTTTTGGGTTCAAAGTAATATAGTTAATTATATTGATTAGTTCGAAGCGTTATAAATTATAAATTATTAATTTTTATTTTATTAATTAATTTAATTAAGAACGCTTCGCTTAATCAATTTTCTTTTACTTTTTCATACAATATTTTCTTTTATGTTTTATCACTAAAGTCCAATTATATATAGTAACTGTATGCACAACACTGTAAGTTGTTAGTGCAACTAATTACTTTTAGACAAATTACTACACTAAATCAAAAAGCTTGCTGTCCTATGGTTTATTTTTTAATAATTAAAATTATTTAAAAAAAACTTACCGGCACAACGGCCACCGTTATTGTATCGGAAAATTTAACCTTATTTCGTTCACCGGCGTCTTTTTTCGGTGAAACATTGTGCTGTTGTTGTGGACCAATAGACAGAATTGATGTGGTCGGAGTTGCGTTGTTCGGTAATTTGGAAGGAGATTTTTTCTGGCTGCCACTACTGCTGTAGCCAGTTGATAGATTCATTGGTGGCGGTATATTGCCCGAGATTAATGGATGTTGATGAAGTATTGGTGGAACGATTGTATTAACCGTTGCGCCATCAATCGATTTACGATTTGGACGTTTTGTCGTGTACGCTTGAACACCGTTGATACCCATCGATGGAACAACGTACAGCAATGGTTTGCTAGAGGTAGACATTGTGGGATAACCGTTCGGCAAGTACTGTGGTTGTGCCAAAATCGTTGGCAAGTAATCCGTTTGATTGACGTACTGCGGATAGGTTAATGGGATGCCAATTGTCTGATCAGGAATTGTCCATTCTTTTTGTTCGGATGGTTTTGGTACAACATCAATGACGACATGCTGCTGCTGCCCGTGTACACTAATCTGTTTGGCAGCTGGTCGACCAGCAGCCGTTTCGTACGATCTTTTAAGCCCATCCGATGAGGCTGGGAATTTATTCAGACTCATTGTTGAATGACTTAATTCAGCTTTACATAATAAATCACTTTTATTTGCTGCAAAATCAGTATAATCTTCAGCACGCCTGGTCGACAATAAATTTTCTTGGCTTAAACTGCGCAACAGGGGCATCGGATCAACCAATAGAATATTATCAGATGTCAAATTTGGCGATGGATTATAAGCGGCAACGGCAGCAGCTGTTGGTTTATATCGTGATTTATTTCCGGCTGCTAAATTGCGTTGATGATTTTTCGAATATGCCGAAACTTTTAGCTCAGGTTTGGGAATGTTTATGCGAACATCAGATCGAAAATATGGTAATGGAGGTACATAGGTTTTAGAGGGATGTGCAGACGTGCCATTATTGTTTGTTTCATCAATTTTATGATGAAGAGGTAGTGGTGGTGGCGGCGGCGACGCTTCAGTATATTGCTCAGATTTGACTTGTTTATTGCTAAACACCGGTAATGGTGGATGATCTTTGTGGGATTTCTTATGTATTATTGCACTTGTGGATTTTTTTAAATCTGTTCGATTCGGGGATGCCTTTGTTTTGTTACCGTACGTTTCTTCGGTATTTAAATCTTTTTTCTCATAATTATTGTCTAATGTCTCAGAAGAGCCACATTCCGAACATGATGTATGCGAACATGATGAATCTAAAAGAAAAAATCGATTAAAAAAATCAAATGATAAAAGTTCAAATTATCTCCTACGTGAACTTCTTGCACTGGACGGTCGCAACAGAATCTCCTCAGCCTTACGATATGCGTCCAAAGCCAAATCCAAAATTCCATCACTTTTGGCACAATTTGCTAAATCCATAAATAGGTCTTCGTCCGCAATGTCAATTGCCAAACTAAATGCCTTCTCATAGGATTTGTATCGCAGTAAATATTGAAAAAATCGTCGTGTTACATCACGAACCTGATCACCAAATTCAAGTTCGGTTTCTTTACACAGCGGTTTAACAGGTACATGGAAACTGCCTAGCGCCTTTTGAAATTGTATTTCACGTTCCGCCGTCAGAGGTCGCCTCAATATATAGTTTGCAATTCTATGCAACGCAATCAGACACATTGCACCGTACGTGTCCCAATTCATGCACAGCAACATATTTATTGCCTTCTCTACATGATTTAAATTCAAATACTTATGTATAAGAACGTCAGCCGTAAAGCCGGATGTGTGAACGTCTCCCTGTAGGCCATTACCACCGAAAAACCTTAGCGTAGCCAACGGTCCGCCCTCAAATTGCAACAAAAGAAAACAATCCGATGGAGCAAACGATTCTGAAAAAACGGCTAATGCTGGTTTCTTACTCCAGCTGATGTTCAGAAGATTTTGTTGCGACTGTAAATATGCCGACAAATCTAGCAGATTCGACGGCGTCATATCTTCACTAATTAATTGATTTTTTACACATGCCAATGATATGTCAAAGCATTGAAATTGACATTTTTCGTTGGCTATCATCATTAGTGCAGAATCACAGTGCCACGAAACTAATGTTGGTATCTAAAAAAAAACAATTTTAAAAGTTGGATTATCATGGCGTTAAGTCTTCCTACAAATGCAGCCTTAACGAGATGTGTTATGCCTCGACTTTCCTCGAATACGACAACCGATCCATCGATGCAACCCAACATTAGCTTCTCATGATCCGGACTAAAGGAAAAACTACAAACTTGTGTCTGCAATGGAATTGCCGTTGAGGCCATTCTTTGTAGCTTTGATTTGTTTATTTCATAAATACATATTTCAACCGTAACTTCGCCCTAAACGTATAAATTGCAATTAAAAGTAACATGAAAGTATTTGAAATGGTTTTACCTTTCTTGATATTTTCTGTTCGATTGAATGCAACTGATTCTGATTGGTTCGCAAAAAATCAATATTTATTGGATCATTTTCGGTCCAATAATAACACAAGGGTTCTAATTTTGTTCTGCTCACCAAAAAGTAATTAATAATTTAAAATAATTGAAAAATTCCAAAAAACAAACCGGCTAATTTTATAGATATGAACATTTGCTCGATCTTGATCTCGTACCGTAGGTCGCCAGGGGAAAACTTCATTCTGCGATGATTTGGTCCAAACAACCAACAGATCAAAACTATTATTGCAAACAAGGTGCCGTGAGATGGTCTTATTTTGTGGCCCATTAATGATAACATTAAATATTTTCGGATCCATTCGTATAATTTTCTCAGGTGCTAAACGTTTCATATTTGGTTTTTGCAAAAATACAAAGGTCAACTGATTCTGGTTGTACGCAATGACAATGTGTTGTCTGGTGACTATAACGTCGGAAATTGATTCGGTCACCAATTTTCCAACTAGAAATTTGTCAAATGTCATACGCACAACATCGCCAGTGTAGATATTTACGCAAATATGAATGAATAGGCCATTGCATAGCAATATTTGTATAACGGCATTGTCTCTCCATCGACAATAGACCATTTTATGTTGTTTTAAATAATCCTCCAACTTTCGCATGCAGTTTTTCAACTTTGTTGGTCTTTTATTGTTTAGAATTGATTTCATTCCGCGTTGTTCAGCATATTTTCGTTTACCCTCAATTCGATAATTTATGCTTTGTATTGGCGATTCTTTTTTATCATGATATCTAAGAATATAATTAAAATTAGTTTTTTTAATTCTTTTATTTTCAATATTTTACCTAAAAGCCCCAAAATCCGTATCATTAATGGTAATGTCATCATGTGCCGTCCAGAAATGGGCTTCAGTTATTAATGTTAACATTTTGTTAAATTTCGTATAAATTCTGTTGAATGCAGTAATTTGCACAAAATCACATCATAAAAGATAATTAAAAAAAATACATTTAATAAAAAATGCATTCGTGGCTTCTTAGGCTAGGGGGGTCAACAAAATAATACTCCATCATTGTTGCGCGTACAAAAAACCTAAACAAATTTAAACTGCGATTATTTGTTTACAAAAAATGCTGCCTTCATCTACCATTTATTATGTTACGCATAATATTGTGTATTTGTTATTATAATTATATTTAATTTGATCAATTAATTAAATACATAAAACAATATAATAAAATAATTTACATAATTCGAATTGCACACAAATATCATAAAAAACACGCCATTCGCATTTTATAAACAAAAACAATTAAAAATGTCGTGCTGCTGTCAATATGGAGTGCGTTCATAGTTGCGGATTTTTTTTTGGATGCGTTGCAGAGCTTTTTTTGAAACTTGGCATTATATTTTCTAGAAAATAATTATTTTATCGACCGTATTATTTATTTTGAAAACTTAAATAATCGGACTAGCGGTCGTTGGAGAAGGGATCTATTATTTCAATAAAAATGCACTAAGTGTACTACTTGTAGACCACAGGCCCACGTTCACTACTCATGTGCTTAGCACATTGCTGCGCTATTGTTGTTGTTTTCTGTACAAATTTCTGGGGGTACGAACCTGTTTTCGACATCATAAAAAATCGCCCCATATTTGGTAATAAATATCATGTTTTACCAATAATATTTGCGAAATAATAAATTACTGATTACAAAATAATTCTAGAATGGTTATTTTGAACATTTTACATCAAAAGAATTGTAATTTCTTCGGTAATTTACAAGTTTTTTATGAAAAACGTTTTGAGTTTTATGTAAACAAAGAAAGATTTGATTTTTCATTTTTCTTACCATTTGAATAAAATAGATCAAATATTTCCTTTTGTCGATAGTAAATTATGTTAATATAGGTAAAGTTTACTTTACCCGCACAGCACCGCAAAAATCCATTTTTATGGGGGGAAGTGTTAAGAGGGTCCCCACAAACATATTTGGTTCTAGAGTTAAATGTTCAAACGTCCCCTTAAGAAGGGGAAGGGATCAAAGTTTGTAAGGGGATATTACAAGAATGGCATATTTTGATGATTTTTATATAATAAAAGAGGTCTGGTGGAATTTTTGTCGCGTGTTTCTTGGTGGAAATTTGTTGAGGGACGATATTGTTGTTGTAAATTTCTATGCTAGTTAATATAAGCTACATCATTATATTATGCTCTGTAGCCTACATACTTTCTTAAATATTACCGTTTCGATTTTTTTTAAACGATTACACTTGGCGGTTTTTTTTATTTCTATTTTAAATGCACAATCGACGACAATGACCCCCATAGTGGCATCACTGCGAAAGCTCGCCGCACCGCATCGCGCTGTCAATTTCATTCCGTAAAAAAAACTCAAAAGGAAAAACTTTTTTTTTTGGTCATTCTACTAAACACAATTTCCCTACATTTTCCAATGACGAAATGGTAAAATTAAAGTTTTATTTAATCTGCATATTTACGATATTCACGGCAACAATCAATGGCTTTCCCGATCAAGGAAAATGGGACTTTGAAATGAACCTGGTAATGCGCGAATGATGTAAAATGTGATGAATATTTTCTGCCGACACTACAACAAAAAAAGTGTTGTTTTAGTAATATTTTCTTATCGCAACTAATTAACACAATTTGTTGCAATCGAAAATTTGTTGGCCTTTTAATAATATAATTACTCGTATGTTTATAATAATTACAACGTTTTTTATTATTTTAGGATAAACAATCTGTTACAGTACCGAAATCATTGTTTGCCGGCTCAAGGGTCTTTGTACAGAGTGAGTATTTTGCGGTGGAGGGATGGTTAACATTGGACTTTTTTTTAATTTATTGATTTTTTTGCTTTAAAAAATATGAACTATACTTAATTCAATAACTATATAGTCGCGTAGTTTTACAATGATTCATAATATTTATTAAAAACAATTATTCGATTCAGAATTTATTATAAAATGATTTGTACACGTTGCTGCTGGAACCTAAAGTCAATTGACTATTGTAGTGTCAAGGCCTTCACCAGTGAAGAAGGCCTTGGTAGTGTCATCATCGATATTAATCTCTAGTTAAATTTGTCATAAACTATTAAATTCTATATAAATTGTTAATGTATTCCAATCTTCTTTATTAAATTAATTATTAAAATTAGTATTTACCTATATAATAAGATTCTGACCTTATACCCGTGGCGGTTGATGAATGTTTTTAAGTAGATAGCCGAAAAATTCTTGTTATATCTTTCGGTATATCTAAATAAACTTTTGGCGAGTCTCACCAAATCTCAAGAAAGTTTACTTAAACAAAATTTAATAAAGGCATTTAATCTTAAAGTTTAAAAAAACCGACGTTTTAAGTTAATTCTTAGAGAAAATGTGAAATTAATAATTTTACTTTATGATATAATATTATTTTAAATTATTTAAAAAAAAAATTTCTAACATTTTTCAGTAACATGTGACTCAAAAAACCCCGAAACATATGTGAAAATTTCATGGATACTAACGCAATCGGTGTGCTGGGAAGATTACATAAATTATGTAAAGATAAGACAAATTGTTAATATAAATTTATCATAAATTACTTGTACGTTATAATTAATTCGATGTATTATTTTAAAAATTCCAACAATTTAGTACGAAAATGCAGCACCAATTATGAACAATGAATCACGCCAAATAAAATCCGATTCATTGCTGGTCCAATGCAGCCATGGCGGCCACATAATTCTGAAAGAATTTAAGGTAAACGAACCAACGACACCGCCAAATAAATTGCCAAACTCAAATGGTGTTCGACGGAGGCGTCGTAGTCCAGCCGCTACGGATGTTGCTGCTCAGGAAAAACAACCGAAAACTGTAGATCCAGGAGAAGTATGCTTATTTTTTGTTTGGTCTAAAAAGAAATTAAAATATTTAAATTTTCTGTTTTAGTCTGTAAATACTCCGGTTTTTGTAATAACAAAAGATGGAGTTTACATGTTTACGTTGCAAATACAAAGTGGCAAAGAGTTCAATGCGTCCGTACACATTGAAATGAAAGGTGACTATGGATTCTTATCGGCAGCCGATTGGCCACTCTTGCCGGTATGCTGATTATATAAATTAATTTAATTTTTAGAATATTTGAAAAAATTCCGAAAAAATTAGGATTTAAAGGATCGCAGCCATTTTTTGTCTTACATTTTCTCGACAGAAGATTAATTTCTACCGATTTTACTCAAATTCTTGTTGAAATTTTAGATGAAAAAAATCTGAAATTTATAAAAAAAAATATTTACTACTTTTTTTATTCAAAATTCAATCAAAAATTTAAGTGAAATTCTATTCAGAAAATAAATGTAGATCTGAGAGATTACAAAATATTTATTTAAAATGCCAAAAATATATTTTTAGGAATTATTAAAAAAAACTGTCCCAAACAAGACTGAGATCTAACTTTTAACTAAGTTTAAGAAGTTTTACAAAAAATTGACTTAATTTTCAGGACTAAAAATATTAAAAATCAGATATTTAAGAAGTTTCGGTACCTGAAGAGTATTAAACCAAAAATTTTCTTGAATCAGGGCATCGAAAATCAGATAAAAGCATTTTGATCGTTAATAATAATAAGAAATATTTCTCTTTTCCACATTGCAATCAGTTCTACGGCGTTATGTGTCTAGTTTATGTAATATTCGGAATTATATGGTTGGCAGTTTCATTCCTGCAATGGCGTGATCTGTTGCGCATTCAATTTTGGATTGGCGGCGTTATATTGTTGGGAATGTTGGAGAAAGCCATGTTCTATGCTGAATATCAAAGTATAAATTCAAATGGTGTTTCTGTGCGCGGTGCCGTACTGTTGGCCGAATGGGTTTCGTGTGCCAAACGAACGTTGGCCCGAATGTTGGTGGTCATTGTGTCGTTGGGATTTGGAATTGTAAAGTAGGTGCTTTGTGAAATTTTTGTGAAACTTTTATTTGCATAAATGTTTTTAGGCCACGTTTAGGACCGATGTTACATCGGGTTGTTGGAACGGGCGGTCTTTATTTTGTATTGGCCTGTGTTGAAAGCTACCTACGGGTTATGCACACCAAGAACGATCCAAGTAATCAAATTTTAGTTGCAAGTATTCCACTGGCCGTACTCGATTCGGCCATATGTTGGTGGATCTTCACATCTCTTGTGCAAACAACAAGAACTTTAAGATTAAGAAGGTTGTGATTTTTTATTACAACAAATCGTTGAGAGTTTTTTTTTAATTTTTTTTCTTACAGAAATATGGTAAAATTAGCTTTGTATCGTCATTTTACAAATACATTAATATTTGCCGTTATTGCATCGGTAATATTTATGCTATTTTCAATCAAAACTCATCGATTAGCTGAATGTTTAAAGGTAAATGGTTTTCATTTTTAAATAGATTAGGAATAATTCATTTGTTCATCATAGGATTGGAAAGATCTGTGGCAAGATGAAGCATTTTGGCATGTATTATTTTCAACTCTTCTCTTAGTTATAATGATTTTATGGCGTCCCACAAACAATAATCAACGATATGCGTTCACACCGTTGCTGGACAATCCAGAGGATGAAGATGATGGTATATGAAAATAACATTTATCAATTATTACTCAGATTTAACTGTTAATTTTGCAGAAGACGAAGAAGATCAATTTGTGTCGGATGCGTATGGTGTTAAAATGCGTGGTACACGCAGTAGTTCACCGAAGCCACAATCGAAAACAACCACAAACGAAGAGGACGACTTGAGATGGGTTGAGGAAAATATTCCAATGGCTATTGCCGATGCTGCATTGCCAGTTTTAGATTCAGATGAAGAAATTATTAATACAAAGTTTGAAGTTTCAAAAATGCAATAGACTTTTTTTTAATTGAGTTCGATCCCTCGTAACACAATCACCATCATATAATTTTGAATAAATTGAATTTATTCGATTATGTGATTGTAATTTTAATATAAATGATTTTTTTAGAATACAAAAAATTAATTTGTAACTAAGCTGCTAATTGCGGCGAGTTTCACATAGATCTAACACACTTTAAATATAGAATAATTGAGCCCTTCAGAAGACAATGCGATTAACTCTAATGAAGGTAGTGAAAAAATGAGTTTACTTTGGTTTATTATTATTTATTTATTTAAAGGGGTAATTTATGAGGAAATTTAATTTTATTGTAATAATAAACTGCTGTTTTCTTATCATATTAGTTCTTGATTCACCGCAGACTCGACCAGATTTTATATTATTTTAAAATCTGATCGATCCTGATGAATCTTAAGAACTAATATTAGTTCTATTACAACATTTTATCGTCAATATCAAATCTTGCTTTAAAGATAAGTATGATTTGAAACAGGTTCTCGAAAAGGTTAAATTTACAAAATTCAAAGCTATGAACATTGTCTTCTGAATGGCTCAATTAATGATATTATAAAAATAAGTCTAAAATATTTCGAATGCTATCGAAAGTCAGGATAAAAATAATAAAAATAAATTATAATTTGCAGGTCAATGCAGCACAATAAATAATAACTTTAATTTTTAGTATTTATATCGCTAAAATTTATTTTTTCTTACTTTTTAATTTTAATTTAAAATTTTTTCGTAAAAAAATTTTAATTTATTTGGAAAAAAATAAATCTTTTTGTCTGCTTTCAAAAAAATTGCAACATCATATTTTTTTTCAATTTTAAATATTCCTCTATTAAATTCTGAAAAATTTGCCCAATTATTTATGTATTTTGTTTTTTGTTCTATTTTAAAACTTTAATTCAATTTAATTTATTGCCAAAAATAATTTCTAAATCATAAATTATACATAGTTATTCATGACTCACAATAAATTTTTGGGCTAAATTATGAATATAGGATGTAATTATCCACCCGGGGTTTTAAACAATAATTTCTTGATTTATCGCATTTTACCATACATTTTATGATATTCGATCAAATAATCCCACTTCCTAATTTATATTATTTTAAGAAAAAATATTTAAAATAAAATTGAAATATTTTGTAATATAAATTAATTTTTGAAATATTAATAATTTATTTTAAATTTAATTAATTTATTTTTATTTTTATTTTTATTTTTATTTGGAAATTATATAATAGCTATCAGCGCAGTATTATGTAGATTGTTTGGGATTTTCGCAAATATTTGAAATCATATAATTTGATAGATTCGAATTAAGCTCATTTAAAAAAAATTATTTTAAAAAATCTAATAAAAACAATATCTTTCAATAAACCACATTGAAAAAATAAATTATTTTCATTTAATTTTAAATTGTTTTTTTATTAAATTTGACAAATTTTATAGTAGTCAAAGCTAAATAGAAAGCATTATTTTTGTCCGTTTATTAAATTTCGAAGAGCTTGCTCATTTTGTAAACGATTAATTTAATATTTATTATTACATATTATTAATTACATCTATAACATTAATCAGTATAATCAAATTTTTCATCACAAATTTATTCAAAAAGCTAATAGTACTTAAACACAATTTTTTAAATAATATTTTTGAGATTTTCATTCATTTGTCTAAACTTTACCTTTTATTTGACTGCTTTTATTATGAATAATAAATACAGGGGTAATATTCTGCTTTGTGCACAATTCTCTTAGCATATTATATAGGTCTAATATAATTAATAATTATGAATTAATTTAAAAACAAATATTGTCAATATAATGTATTTTGTCCACACCAAACACACACACAAACATTTAAATTATTTTATAAATAAAATAAAAAATAAAATTTGTAAAAAAAATAATTGATTAATTGTATATAAAACAATTATAAATATTAATAAAAAAGAAACTTAGAATAACATTTTTAAAATAAAACAAAATAATATTATTAAAAAAAATACACAAAATAGCAATTTTTTACATAAAAAATTAAAGTTAAAAAATAATTAATAAACCTACAAATATGATAAATAATTTACTTTAAATTTTAATTAAACATAAATTTATTATTTAATATGTATAGTTAAATTATTTCGATTAACTATAGTATATTATAGTTATTAGACAAATAAATTCTAAACATTATTTCACAAGAGTTCTAATTATTATTTATTAAGTCATAAAAAAGTTTAATTTTTATGTAAAAGTTCAATAAAAAAAAACAGAAGGGTAAATATGGACTTTAGTGATAAAACATCTTATTATAGTGTTGCCATATTTTGATGAAAATTACGTGTTTTCGCACACTTTTGCAAGTGATGTTTTATTTTAATTTTTTTTTAAATCGTATGTACTCATTAGAAAAAAAATATGGAAAACATTTTTTTTTTGTGATTTGTGGTTCTCAAGTTACAAGGTGGTCAAAATCGCCGTGAATCGCATGCAGTGTTGACGTGAAACACCTGCTAAAAAATAATTATTTATCTGATTGAAACGACATTTTGTAGATATATAGGATATTAAATGGGTTATCTTGGAAAAATAAAAAAATGTAGCATTTTGAATATTTTCCTAATTCAAAATGGCTGCCAAATACTAAATATCAAATTTTTCAACAAGACAAAATGCTATTCTATAATTTTAACAGTTATTTACTATTATGTTGTAGATTAAAATAAAAATAAAAAATATATTTTTTAATACGTCTCTCTAGTGGTTTTCGCACAGAACGACTTCATACTATTAAAAATTGAGCGCGATTTATTTTTATTTTCACATATTTCTATTGTTTTACTCGTTTGATAATAATTTTATTATACGTAAAATAATCGTAATTAATTTAAGAATCTATTTTGATTATTACAAT
>JANSTW010061788.1:0-11180 GCA_027564275.1 Diadocidia ferruginosa
ATCGTGTCGGAAAAAACATGAAAATAGGCATATTTTTACCCTGCTGGTTAAAAAGACCGCATACTATCCCCTTAAATATAAAAAACGTGGAATTTTTAAAAGATTTTTTTTGTATGTGACAAAGAAATTTAGAAATTAAGTTGTATAATAAATAAACCTAATTTAAATGGTCTAAATCGTCATAAATAATTGTTTCCAAATAAATAATGATAATTTATAAAATATTTTATTGTAGTTGTTTTTTCAAGTCCTAGACAGATGGTGGACTATATTGCCACCCCTTAAAAATCGGATATTTCGCTCTAATTGGTAAAAAAAATTTAATATTTTTATCAAATTTAAAAAATGATTTAAAATCCGAATACAGTTTTTTAATGCAACCATTACTTTACTTTACATTACATTACTTTCGCGTGTATGGTGAAGGGTTAGGGAAAACTGTCAATTTTTTCAAAAAACAAATATTGTAAGCCGACGATAAAAATTTTGTATGGAAAATCGTCGAAAATTTTGTTAAATTTTAAACTGTAAATTAATTTAATCATACCTTTTATTAATGTTTTTGTCAATTTTTTGATAAACCAACTCGTCATAAAAATTAATAAAATAGTTTTACATTATCTGGAATTTATTTACATATTATTTAAAATAAAATAAAATAAATTGTCCGCAATTTCTCTATATAAAAAAAATATTTTTCTTAGATACATGCAACGCGACTGGTGGTGGAATTGTTGAACTAAAATCCATCTATTATTATTATGTACTTTGACAAAACTCATGATTTATTATTTTGTAAAACCTGTAAATTCAAAAGATACACACATTCGTCGTTCATAATCGGCCCACTCTAAACTTTTAAGTTAAAATTGTTTTTAATGTTTTCTTATCGCAAAGAGTCAAAGACGCATAATAAATTAATAAATTACAACTAGATTCATTGCATCTCCCCCCGGTTTCACAAGAAAAATATTATTTAAAATCTGGCAGCTGCCAGCTTGTATAGTTAAAATAATCTCAAAAATTCTACAAAGTTAAATTAATTGACCCGCCGCAAATATTTTTATTAATTGTTGATTTGTTGCTGGTCATAAAAATATTGCAGACGTTTGCAGCATTTTCGCTAAAGCGAATTCCTGAGTTTTTTTTTGTAAGTAACTATCTAGTTGTAAATCGTCCCATTTAGTAATTTGTAACGCATCCATTACATTGTTTCAGTTTTTCTTTTCTTACGATGCCTAAAAAAGCACCGAAGGGCCCGTTTTTCTTCTACATGCTTGAGTTTAAGCGTCGCGAAGAGAAATGTGGACGGTATTTTACCCGAGGATTAGTCGAAGTTTCGGCTGCTGCTGATCCATCTTGGAAGGTATTGTTTAATTAGGTTAACTTGAAACAATTGTGCGGTTATAAATGTGTTTTTATAGGCATTAAAACCAGAACAACGGGCAGTTTATGATAAAATGGCCAAAGAGGCAAAGCAACAAAATAGCGGTGGTGGTGGTGATGGCGGCAATAAATTCACTTCACAAGGAATTCCATTCGCTAAAATCGATCGACTCAAGAACGACTTGGAACGGTCCGAGAAGAACATGAAAAACAAAATATCGGAAATTGTCGAGACGGCGTTTATAAATAACAGTAAACTTGTGACGAGAACCAAGAAATATTTTTTAATAATTCTGCCCATTTTCTAGCCATTTCCACGCAAGAATTTTTCTTCGTTTGTGGAAATTATTTTTGCAAGACAATCGACAGCTTCGTGCCGGCTGAATTGGCCATTGCTAAGTACAGTGTTGAGCACAGTGTCCAGCATAAGTTTCACACTTATCTCAATCCCGTTCGTCTGCCCATGGGTTTTGCGTATGAGGCTAAGGCTCATTCAGACTCTAGCCATCGTCTGCCCATACCACCGATGTCTAAAGGAGACGACAATTACGGTCGGGTTTTACGCGAAATTAGCAAATTTTTATCCATTGATAAGTCTGGCAATGTGCCACCAATGTTCACCACAGACGATCAGATTCCGATTATAAAATCATTTCTAAAACAATTTGCCATGGACAATGATGAAGATCCAGAGATCTACAGTGTTTTCCCACTGTCACAGCTGTTCTTCATCTTGAAGCGTGAAGTTTGTAAGGGGGGTTTTTCCGAGGATGAAGGCTTCAAGTCCATACACATTGCGCAGTGTATGTTGGATCGTGATAATTATGATTATTGTCATGGGATCGCATGTCAGGTGAGTTTATCTTTGCAGAACCGAATCTGCTGATTCTTTGATTATCTGCATTTTAGTTCCATGAAAGTGAAGACGTTAGTAAATTTTGCGCTTTATCGAAAATTATGCGTTGGGCATACACATTTTCCGATCATATTTGTTTGGATCTTGGCATTGACATGACACCGGGCCAACATTTACCCAAAGACGCAGATGTTACAGTTATTAAAAAATGTGATTTCGATGACACAAAGGTAATTTTTGGGGTGATCCAACTAGACTAAATGAAAAATAATAAAAATTATTTTACAGTCCTATGTGTCCAGCAGCACATCAGAAGTGTCGGAAATGACTGATTTTAGTGAAGCCATCAAATATCAACAGCCAATGAGTACTGTAAGTGGTGCTACATCGAGAACCCTCCAAAGTTATAAATCTGAAAGTGATAATAATTATCCGTCACTTGGTGCAATGAGAAATAAAGTTGCCAAAGACACGACATATGGTGAAAGTTCAAGAGATGTAAAAAATCCGTGGAAAATTCCGGTTCCTTTAGCGCCGTCACCGGACGTGGAAAATCCATGGGCTGTGCGAAGCCGACGTATACCACGACGACCAACAGAAGAATCATTTAATTTTAGTAGCGCTGCATCGACCACCGGTTCAGGTGTTGGCGCTGGTAGAGGATCGATTATCAGTAGCGCTCTGAACGAAGTGTCTGGCTATAGCTTAGGACGTGGACGTGTTCAACGACCATAACTATAATCTTAATTTCTTTTTAATAAAATAATTCTTAAATTTTCATTATAATTATAATACAAAGTATATGAATTTCTCTAACTTTTCATTTTTTTTAAATTAACCGCCACATTATAAGGCGACCGAAGAATTTTTTTTTTATTATTATGAGTTTGCAACTATTGCGGGCCACAAATTAGAGACTAAATTTTATCGTATAAATTTCTATAATTTTTTTTATGTTTTCAAATTTTATAATGACCCATTTAAGACTAAATTTTACATTTTAGTCTGGGTCAATAAATTAATTTAAAAAAAAAAACAAAAATACTGAATTTGTTATATATAAACAAAAAAAAACTATTTTTAAATAATAAATGTTAACAAATTTAGAGTTTTTTTTAAATTGATTAATTGTGACAAGAATTTTCGATCAAGAATGTACAAATTTTCCTCACCGGACGATATATACGGTTGAATAAATGTTACAATTAAAATTAAAATATTTCAGACATGATGGCAAGTCAATTTTGGGAAAGAGTTTGGAAGGTCATTCAAAGGATATTTGCAATCACACAAAATAGTTCATAAAACTTCGGCGGATCCTCTGGAAGTACACAAATTAGTTCATTCGCAAGGTAAACCGTTTAAATGCGGTCATCTACTGCTTAAGAGGACGGCGCACTTTCTAATGTATACCATGATGAAATGATAATGAGAATTACCCATATTTAGGATTTGTTGCCTGTTTTCTTTCCATTATATTAAATAGCTTAACTAATTTTGTTATTCTTTTTATTTGCTGACACAACAACTGGATTTTAAATATTTAGTGCGTATCATGGGAAAGTGTTTGAGAGTTATCTGATAGAAAATCAATATTTATATTGACTCTTCGTGCCAACCGAAGATTCCAATTGATTCTTGTGGGACACCAGACGATATACATACAGTTCATTTTCGGAAATATATACTGGCTTACTAAAACAGTGTCAATGCAATAAATATCGTGAAAGACTGTCAAAATCTTCAAAACCAAAAACTAAACAACTAAGCCACAATTCGCTCTCTGCCAGGTCTATCTTTCCTAATTAGGTTGTAATCGTTCAGGGACACCATATAGCATCTATATGAATAGTGGGCAGATTTAACCAGCTTTTAGACAACACAAAACAGACATTTGCAAGAGTTGCACTATTTCTAGGCTAATCCTTTGTCTGTGGAGTCGGATAACATCCTTCAGATAGTGCAAAATAGGCCTTCGTACAAAAGACATGAGTCTATAGAGGCGAAAGATAGAGCCAATCATAGACATTAGCATTCAATCAAAATCTTTTATCTTCCGTTGAAAAAGACTTTTAATATTTAATCGAATTATCTCTTAAAACTAATAATAAAATGAGTGTGATGTTGTAACGCAGGCTCTCGACCAGTGTTTGATAATAAAACAAAACTGATCGACAGTCTGCGACTCAACATTTTATCTATTCAAAACTAAAACTAATTTAAATGTTGTTCTTCTTTTGTGAACTTGTTCTCATATTGTTTCATAATTAAATCAATGTTACTGCGCGACAGGTCTTCAACGCCAGCAAAGCATTCCTTTCGCATGTGTTTCTTGAAGCCACTTAACGATGCATACGTCTTGTCGCACCTCCTACACTTATATGGCCTAATTCCTGTGTGACTTTTCTTATGTTTCTGCAAATCGGTATATCGCTTAAACAGTTTTCCACACAAGTCACAACTGAAATTAAAAGCGGTGCTGTGGATGGCCATGTGTCGCTGCAGGTTGTTTGCCTTTCGAAAGGCATGACCACAAATCTGACATGCGTATGGCTTAATGTTGTTGTGGATCATCATGTGCGTCCCCACATGCGATTTGCGCGTGAAACGTTGCTTACAAATATCACATTCGAATTGTTTGAATGTGGAATGCAAGCCACAATGTTTACTGTACAAACTTTGATGCAGGAACACCTGGCCACATTTCTCACATTGAATTTTTTTCGGTGGTGTCTGTTTTCGACGTTTCTTGTTCGAATTCTTCTTAGCATCTTCCTTAGCAACAATAGTAGTTTCCGCTTTTTTTACATTTTCAGATTTTATTATTGGTTTAAACGCATCATCTTCCGAAGCATTCGCGTCCGAGTAAGTGGATGCCTGATCGTGTTCCGGCAATATATATTCACCGGGGCTGCTTATCGATCTCGGCTTAACTTCATTCGATTCTTCTGTTTGGAACATGACCTCTTCTTTAACGGAATAACTCAAAGGGATCACGGAACACAGTTTCAGATAGGCGTCTTTACTCTTTCTCTTGAACGAATCGAAAAGGGTCAAGAGGCTAGCGCAATTCATACAGATGTGCTTCGGATAGGAATCATCCTTCTTGATCTAAAAGGTGGAAATTAATTAATTTGAAACTATATTAATAGCATATTATTACTGTTAAATGAATTAATTCCATGGCTATGTCACAGTATGTGGTGTGGTCGTAGACTTCTGTAAACAAATAAGTGCTTTGTTGAGTGTCCAAACATAGACGACAAGAGTTTATCATTTTTTGTACAGCCGTTTCCATTTCATCCTCCTCGCCAGCAGCAGCTGTCGCTGGTCCATTTTTCGTAAGTCTATTTTGTTTTTTTAGATCTTTTTCTATAAATAATCTCACTGAACTCATTCTTCTTTAATTTTCAATTTAATCCGCAGGACATCCAGAATGGGATCAACAAAATATAAACAATTTTATCTATGACGTATGTTTAGAGAAAGTGTAGTACTAGATTATAATTTGGCTAGTAGAGAAGAAATGAACAGTGTAAAGTGAGCCACTGCCGCCGCAATTGTTCTGTTTTTATTTTCCTTCTGGCGGGCGAGATAATAATTTTTGATAATATAAAATAATTAAAGTATAAATTAATATAAGGCAGATCTGCAGATTAGGAATAATAAAAGGTATAATTCTAGTTTAAATTATTCGTCAAAGAAATAATTACAATTTTGCCATAAGAAAGTATAGGAATCGCGGATAAGAATTCGTATAGTTCACGCAACGAGAACATCAAAGTAATAGATGACACGACTACCCTAGGTTCCAATTATGATCACAAAATGTTTTAAGATTTAATTTAATAAATTAAAATATGGATTTAAAACCAGTCATCACTTGTAAGTATATACGAAAAATGACTTTCAATCTGCAGTGTCTCTTCAATATTATTTTTAATAATTCTATACAGATTCGGGAGCACTTCCTTTATTTCGTTCCTTGGAGTCGCACATAACAACTTGTATTTCATCCGATACATGTGAATGGAAGCGAACCTATAGTCGACCAGTGAAAAATGTCAGAATCGGAGCCCAATTCATTCCATTTGATGCCGACCTATTGGAACAATTTAAAAGCGACAATTGGAATATTTTGGAATATCCAGTTCTGCACATCTACGTAACCGAATGTACAGAAGTTGAGCTGTACAAGAGTACGGTCAAAGAGGACATCGAGAAATGGCTGAATCTGCTGATTAATCACGGTACGACCGATTGGATGATCCTGCTCGTCGAGACAATTGATATGAAGAAACCGAAAAATATTTTGCCCCGCACAACTGTTCTGGACAAAATGCGCGTAGATTTTGGAGCTAAAAACGTGGATCGATGTATTTCGGTAATAAATCCGATAAAATTTGAAATTAAATCCACAGAATCGTTTCGATGTCTGTTGCAACGACTGCGCCACTTAGTTCTGACCGGCTACAATACGAACATCATAAAGTATCAGGAGTTTATTCGGACGCAGCGCGAACGTCGTAATCAGGAAAATTGGAATTTTGTTAAATATTTTCTGTTCCAAGAACGGTTAGCCTTCATATTCGAAATGCTGGGATTGCCTTTGGAGGCGCTGGTTCAGTACGATGAACTGGACGCAATGTTTTCGCAATTTGTTTTGAATTCAACGGTTGGCGAGAAGCCAAAGTGGTTGGCCGATTTTGAGAAACCTTTGCTTACATTTCACGGCATCTCATTGCTAGACCAGAAGCGCCGAGAGACACACCAGCGAATCGTTCAGGACAAAGTGACGTTGTTGGATTTTCGTAGCTATGTTTTTGAGCGGCAGATAAGCTTGCTAAATTCGGCCGATCGACAATGGGAAATCGCTGATCGACTGTTGCCCTTTCTCTTTGCCACACTGCGTGAACTGAACACAATGAAAATCGAAACTATTGACGGGTCGCTGGAGTGCTGGCAATTCATATGCGCCTTGGAAGTGCTGCGATTGTGTGACGAAGCAGTTGAATCGAAAAAAATAACAAATGTATTTCAATTTTCGGCACCGATTTGGAATTTGGCCAAAGATAAACTATTTGCATTGGGCAAGCTGTGCGGATTGTTTCCTGGCTTTACGCCCACCTCAACGCAACTGCACATTGTTGTACAATTGTCGGCTGGAATCGGTGACAATTACACGGATCAAACGGCGGATTCACTTACTAAAAGGGGAGCCAAATTGTCGGCAAATGAAAAACTCAAAGAAGCATTAGGCTCAAATCAGGCTTTTCAAAAGCTTTATCTGGTAAATAGCTCCGACTAATTGACACGCAACTAACTCTCTTTCTTTTAGGAACTGAGTGAGCTGGCCATAAGTACTTACAAGCACGTTTCACGCCTGCGATGTGCCCGCTTAGTTGGTCTTGATTTGGGCAATTTCTATTGCACGCTCTCCGAACCGAAAAAGGCAATAATTTTTTTCTCTGATTTGTTGCACGAATTGAAATCGGAAAATTGGAACTATTTGGTGGGTCAAACTCTGCTAGAGTTGGCCAGTTGTTATCGAAAAATGAACGATTCCGTGTCGTACACAAAGACCGCCGGCACGATATCCTGTTGCAAAGAACTAGAGCAACTTGTTCGATCGTTTTATTTTGATGAATTTCTACAATCACTTAAAACGGTCGAGGCGGATGACGGGAACTTACTAATAAATATCGAAGATTATTTTAAATTAGACGAAATTTCGATTGCAAATTCAGAACAACTTATTCAGGATGACTTTATAGTTGTTTTGATCCGATTAAAGAGTAATTTCCCAAGTGCAATAAGGGTGGAGCAAATTTCTCTGTCATTTGAAAATGAGAAATTACCGTTGACCGAACATAATACGGAAATGAAAAACAAGTAACTAAAATTGCGGTCCCAGGCTTGCGTAAAATATCAAATTTTGATCGAATCAAATCAAAAATTATGATTCGATCAAGAATTTATTTTTTTGATCAAATCAAAAATTGATAATATCAAAATCTGATCGAAAATTAGAAAAAATCTGCGGTTTGATCGAATCAAAATAGCAAATTCACTCAATTTTGATTCGATTCCATCTGATTTAATTCGATCAAAAACATATTTAATTTGAACGTTTATCGCAAGCCTGCTGAAAAACTCAAATTTTTATATATACAATTACGTTTTAGATTAATGCTACCGTTTACTTGTCATTTGGACTATAATCAGGATAACAATTTGAGTACCGCTTCATTTGTATGTGATCCGGCCAAAGGAAAACAAACTCTACTTAGACGTTCGAGTAGCACCACAAAGCGTAAATTGTCCGCAACAACGCGTCGAGATTTTTCCAATAATGTTTGCACCAAAGACGTTCTGTTACACGCAAACGAACTAACGACCATCGAATTGAAGGCAAAGGCAATGCGTGTTGGACTGTGGTCATTTAAGCAGGTAAGAGGCGGTGTTTTTGGGGGAATTATTTACGAATTTAGAAAAATATTTTGTTCTAGCTATCGATTGTTTTGGGTAAATTTGAATTTCTATCCGATTCTCTGAAACCGGTATCGGCCAAGCCATTTGAAATTAAAACACAACCGGCCAAGGTAATATTGAGCTTTGAGAATTTAGTGGCCGGCATTGTGCAACCCATAAAATTGATTATATTTGGTGGAAACTTTATCTTTCCCGCGACGGCATCGATCGATCTAAAGTGCACAAAGAATCTCAAATTTCGTATTGTTGGCGCCGCTTCAGCCACTTTCAGTTCGGAGCTTTCCATTAGGCTAATCAATTTTAAATCGTTTGAAGAAAAACAGATTTGTCTAGAGGCAATTTGCGAGTTGCCCGGTCAACGGGATGAAAAACACATTGAGCACATAGTTTTGGTTCATTGCCCGTGGTCACGTAATGAAGTGCAAATTCCGTTGCACTTTATGCCGCCCATGATAACATCGTGTCGCCTCCATTCGTCAGAGACAAGGAAATTTCTACAAGTCATTATAAAGGGCATTAATTCGAAGCTAGTGCTGTCCAATGCCAAAATGACGTGTGATTGTAAGGGAGTAAATTTGAAAAACATCAATCCGAGCAGTCTTAACGAGTTAACGGTCTATAAGGGGGTAACCATAACGTACTTGTGGGAGATCGACGTGGAACCACTGAAGGCTGAAAATGAGCTGCCCTTGGTTAAGATAAACTTTGAAATTCAATATGCACACATTGACGATACGACAGAACGACGAAATTTCCACTGCAAATTTGACGTACAAGATTACACAACGCTGTACTGTGTACGTGCCAGGGTCGAACCGTCCGAATTGTGTCGTGTCGGCTCTGTGTGTCATTTGAAATTAAAGATAAAGAAATTGCAAGATAACAATTTTCATGAATTAATGTACGAGGTTCTGGCCGATCAAAATACATGGGCTATATGTGGACGTACGGCTGGCGTTGTTTCAATGCAAGACGTCGATGTACAATTGGTCACAATTGACATTCTGCCCCTTTGCACCGGCTATTTGCCAATGCCAAATATTCGACTGTCCAAGTACATAACGGCAGACAATAAATTGGACACACATCCGAAGCTCTTACCATTTCCACCTGGTCAAATTTATAACTCTTCGAAAAGTATTCAAATTCACGTACTCGCCAACAATAATGTTGAGTCTTAAGCGCGAAATTATATTATGCCCAGTTACACTACAAGTTTTTTTTGACATATCCTTATGTTTTAAATGGATTTTTTTATAAATTTGTTTTAGCAAGTATGGTTTTAAGCCAATAAAATATGCGGAGACATATGTGAATTGGTAATAATTTTACACTACACGTTTTTTAACGGATATGTCTTCTCGCCTGTCTAAAAACAGACTTATATATTTTTTTAAATCAATTTTTATATGTGAAAAACTTATAGTGTAAATTGGTCTTAAAAGAATCAATTTACACAACTTTTTTAACATCCATTTTATTTTGATAAATACAAATTCTAACGTATAGAAAATATTAAATGAAATATTTTAAGCTGTATCATCAGTTGCATACAGTTAGAAATAAGGAGATGAAATAACTTGTAGTGTAAATTGGCCTTTATTTGGATTATTATGCATAAATTTATGCACATAAGCTTATATTAAATTATTTAAAAATAAAATATTAATATTAATAAAAAAAAATTGTTTAATTATTAATTCTATAAATTGCCATAATATATTATATATGCAGCAACGGATATGGTTCCTCAAATTCTGTAGTAGGGTGTATGCTAATAATGGTTAGGGCTTTTCAAAAAGTTGAAAATTTCTCGAATTTGGGGTGAAAAATGGAAAAATCCCGAATAAATCTTATTTCGCTTTTTTTATTTAAAAAAAAACACATTCCTATGGTTGCCCGAAAAAAAATTACGTTGAGCTTCGCCAGCTATGAGCTTTATTTAAGCTTAATGTGGCGAAGATCCACGCAATTTTTTTCAGGAAGACATATAAATGTTTTCTCTTTATTTAACAAAAATTGAAGACATTTCTTTGTGATTTTCCCACTTTTCATCCCTAAATCGACCAGTTTTGAATAGCCCTAATCATCATTAGCACACCCTACTATCCAATTCCCGAAGTTATCGAGTAAAAAAAACTAAAAACTCTCATATCTAGGCCACCTGACGTCCAAATCGAAAAATGTTTGCCCTTTTTGAAAAACCCTACCGAATTTTTACAGTTATACCTCCCAAACACTTTTCCAAAATTTCAAGCGAAAATACGGAAAATTTCTGATTATTGCGAGTCTGGGCGGTGCAGCTCGAAAAGTCAGAAGTCGATATTTTCGCTTGAAATTTTGGGAAAGTGTTTGGGAGGTAACTGTAACAATTCGGTAGGGTTTTTCAAAAAGGGCAGACATTTTTCGATTTGGACGTCAGGGGGCCGAGATATTGCAGGTTTTA
>JANSTW010061799.1:0-11179 GCA_027564275.1 Diadocidia ferruginosa
AGGGCGCTCTCACAATTAGTCCATTTTTCACTCTTCAGTTTTCAGTTTTCATTTAACAAAATATTTATTATACTGAAATGCATATAAGCTCGTACGATCAATTTTTTTCGATTTTTTTTTATTTTGAAAGAAGTGTACTATGATGTTAACTGAAAACTGAAAAATGAAAAGTGAAAAATGGACTAATTGTGAGAGCGCTCTTATTCTCAATAAATCAAATGAAAGCATGGTAATTTTTTTAGAATTTTCCATTGTTAGAGTGCAATTAGTTAACATTTTATGTTTTTTTTTTTGTTAATGAATCATAATAATTTCATTATAATATTTTGAATAAAAATGGATTTTTTTACTGATTTATTTTCGTTTACTAGTAAAAAATCCGTATTTATTAACTAAGTAGTCATCTGTAGTTAATCTCTCTTTTACATTTTTTCAGATACGTAAATTCAAATGTTTTTAATAGCTTTAGTCCAAATATAAATATTACCTTTGCTTTTTTATATATTGTTATTCCACGCAATAGGAAAAAACATATCATCCAGTTGAGGTCTAAACAGCCTCAATATCTTTATAGTGAAATAAGATATTCTGTTTCACAACGAATACTAAAATCTTAATAATCAGTCATTACAAGTACAGTTTAATGCAGTCATTTTTCGTAGGTTAAGTTCAGCTTTGGAATAGACTTCCTGTATTTGTAAGAGATTCCAGATCAGTAGTTGATTTGAGTAAGACATACTATTTATATTTAAGCCGCTAAAATGCTTTGGCATGGTTATATAATTTATAATTATTTATAAGAATGTATAATCATATATATATTTTTTTTATTAGTATTATTATAATATAGAAATATACATTAAAAACCACTATTGTGAATTGTTTCGAACTTTTAATTTCGAAAACGTAACGCATTTCTTCTATTCATAGATCAACCAGCTGTTTTTTGTTGTGAAGAATATGAAAATATAGAGAGAGAATTTTCATTTTTCAATTTATTTCCATTCGCATTCCGCGCTCTATTATTGTGCGTATTTATGAATGTGTATTTATAACAATCACTATAAAAATAGTATACCTTTGTTGTTGTTGCTGTATTATAATATTTACATTTTGTATGTGCGAAGAAAAGTTTTTATTTATAAAAATTTATATAATTGTCAGCAGGACAACAAGAAAGATATAAAAATATTATTAGTAATTTCGATCGAGTTTCGCTTTTTTTGTTTATTAGTTTATATTGTTTAACTAATTGTATTTATTGATTTAGTGATTTAGTTTTTCTTTCATTATTTTTATATGTCTTCAAATATTATTGTAACATATTCAGATGGTGAAGACGAAGAAGGTTGTGGTGCACCATCAGCTGGTGAAAATGATGTTGAAATTGCCAATGGATTGGCCGATGAATCAAAATGGTGTTTAATTCCTGAACCTGTATTTTTGAAAATATTAAATGATTTACAAATATCGGAAATATTAAATGCTGGTGCATGCTGTCGTCGGTGGAACGCAATCACCAAAGATGACTATTTATGGAAGAAACTTTTTCAAAGAGACTTCAAGGTTGAAAGAAATATTGGAATGAAGCCAGGTATGGTTATATCAACAGATAATAATTATTATTATTGTGCGTTTGCTTGTTCTATAAGCAGAAACTTAAAATAATTTAATTAAAAATTGTTTTTTTAGGTGACGATGTTAAAATTAGAAAAATAGTAAACTATAGAAACCGCGCGTTTCCTAGCCACACGAGTAATTTAGAAGGAAATTCTGAATGTAAAAGAACGTTTTGTCGAAGGCACATTAATATGCGGAGATTTTATAAGCTCATCACCAGGAATACACAATTATTTTTAATATTTCGATTTGATAAGTCACAGATTAAACTTTACACTGTAAATGTTTGAATTATTAGATCATATATATGGCCATAGCGAGGGTTTATCACAAAACACCTGACAACATTTTCTAACAAAGACTTCAAATTTCAATAGACAACCAAAACTTCAATATAAGACTTTAAAAAGAATTCCAAGACTATAGCAAAGATGCTTAACAAATTTATGGTAATTTCAGTGAAATTAATCTGCTCACAATTCAAGGGCATTGAATTTTACTGGAGTAACTTATGTTGCAAACGATTGCATCTAAATTTGCAAACAATTATCCCTAAATTGTCTTCAATTTAATTTAATTACTTGCCTTTTTTAATTTGACGGGCGGGGTTGAGTCTGTATCTCAAGTCTCAACGAATATTTTGAATTGAATAAAAACCATGGTAGAAGATATTTATAGGAGTTGGTCCCTATATATTATGCTGGAGTAAAATTAGTAGACATATGGCCCTATCCCTATAAATAGTCTAGCTATATAATTAGGTTTTCATTATACAAAAATAATAAATTCTTATTGAAAACGGAAATAAATTCCGTAAAATGTTAAAGTTCAAAGTATCTAACTAAACACAATTTTTGTTTCCAATATATAATTATAAATTATTCACACGAATTGCAATTAATTTAATCGATTATCGATATACCAATTGTTTACATTTTCAAGATTCACTTTTAATTAATTATTATTGATGACCCAAATACGCAATTAATTTATGTAATTAATTTTTTCAAATTAAAAGTTTCTTTTTATTTTTAGTGTGCAATAAATTGATGAAAAATAATTGAAACCACAAATTTCGGGAAGTCATATGTGTTTGATTTTTTGGAACTTAGAGAAGATATTTTGACCATACTAGAGTGTTTCATATATTTCAGGCTCAGTAGATGTTAGTGGAAATATTGTAGGACGAGATACGATAATAAATATTTTTTATATTAAAATATATTGCTGGGGCTATAAGATGAAAATGCATGTCAAATTGTAGTTGTTTTCTTAACAATTTTTTTTGTCACCAAAATGCTTGATGTCGATCTCGTTCTATAGTATTTCTAATTTTATACAACTTATCTATATAGTTAGTAAGTTTCATAAAAAGTACAATTTTTCACGGTGCACAAGTTGACCAAGTTTGTGTGTAGTTTATTTAATTTATGGTAGCCGGATTTGATAAACGAATTTTTTTTTATTAACAAGGCAGTAAATTTCAAATTTATAGGAACAGGCTAATCAGTCAACGAAATTGAAAAGTTAATCATCATGTTCTTTACTCCAAAGCGAGGGAACATGCAGGGACCAATTTACCCTTATTTTCTATCAGATACCATAGTTTTCATTGATAACCATATAAAAGGTGCAGTGTTGTTAGCAATTTGCACTAGCCATATTTTATTGATGAGCAGTGAGGCGGTTTTTAGACTATATGAAGAATATAGACTAGTTGTAAAAAATGTTTGGGAATACCGAGCCTCGAATCTACAACCTCTTAAATATAAAACCGTGACGCTAACCACTGCTCTATGCTGACTATGAAAAGTGAAAACTTATTAACTCTTACTTTTGCTTGAGTCTTCAAAAAATTCCAACTCCACTGATGACGGGTTAGTCTAGAAATAGACAAATAGTGCAACTCTTGTCGTATAATGAGTAAATAGATACTATTTTTTAAAGACTCAGGTGAAAGCTAGAGCCAATAATATGACAAAAGTATTCACTTTTAGTTGACCGATTAATCTGAAATTTCAAATTTGTTGACATTAACGGTCGAAAAAATTAATATTTTATTTTAAGGCAGTTAATGTTTTTTTCGTCGAATCATCGGTGATCCAACGATAACTCTCTAAAGACAGTTATTCAATTGTGTATACCGCGTGAGTAATAATTATTTGATGGAAAACAAAATAAACCACCCATAACTTCCATAGCTGTTGTGATTACACAATAATTTCAGCTACATTTCTAAATTTACATATTCTTGTATATATTATTATAAATATATACAAATACTTACCTATACTTAAACTTGTAAATTTAAATACTTATTAGGCCTAATTAACGCAAAGTTATAAATATAAGTCAAAACTTCCACAGGTTATTTTGGGGGCACATTTATTCTGATTCAGCATATTATATTGACGTATGTAAACCTCTGATGCAAGAACTAATGTATTTTTATCAAGAATAATTAGAGCAAGTTTAAAGCAATATTTTTTTTTACCCATCAATGGTGAGTGGAGTGAATACATTAGGATGGGTCGATGGAAATTCCGTTTTTATGAAGATTTTCAAAATTTTTAAATTTCAAAAGTTGCTTTCCTTTACCCTTTTTTGGGGTTCAACATTTTTACAAAAAATTATTTTCTTATACATATTTTCAAATTTTGGCACCATGTAATTCCCAGCACCCGTGGAGTATTCTGAATTTTTATCATTTTTTCAATAGTTTAAAAAAAAAATTATTCGATTTGATTCTGACATATTTTAAATGAATATTATTATCAAATATTTATTGAGTAATTTTAATATTTAATTTTCTCAGTGTACCTACGTCAATATAGATTTTTTTAAATTAACGATTTTTTCATGATTTGTTTTTCTAAAGCTCTCTAGAACATTTTTTTTATTTACATATTTTATTGCGAGTTATTTCCGATTTTTGTTTTGTTTTGAAAAATCTGAAGTACTTAATTTAGAAAATATTTTTTTCTCAGTGTATGAAATTTAAAAACAAACTATTAACCCGCACGATTTTTTACAAGAAATAATAAACTTATTTTGTTCACTGCCTTGGGTTGACGGTCAATCGATGCGTAGGCGCTCGCGAGTAAATATTGACTGGCGTATTATTGCAATGATTAAGCTCTCCACGCATCGGCTACCAAAGGCAGAGAATGAGAGAAGGATTTCCTTGAGGTGCGGCAACTATATATCATTTTATAAAGAGATGGTTAACAAAACTTGTTATTTTTTTTTTTTTTTTTAATTGCCTGTAACTTTTGGAAACAACATTTTTCTGTAATAAATACACAACTTGAGTCATATTTCGATTTTTTTTCCTAAATTGTCTAAATTTCAAGCTCGATGCGGCAGTAGTGGACAAAAAAATGCAAAAATTTAACTTTTGAGCCCTGCTCTTTGTTGACTTTCTCAAATTTTGCAAATCAACCGACCATAGTGAATATATGATTTGATTTGGGATTCAAATTGCACAGAAATGACACTGCGTGCAGTTAATGAAATGATGTGTGCGAACATACGTCCAATTTCAATCAATTTTGCACTTTTTATATGTAAATATTTTGCAGATTTATATGCATTGCATTATGAATTGTATGTTAACAAATAACGAATCTGAAAACGCAGCCAATTTGGGTGCAATTTTCTTAACTATTTTTGCAATACGAGCATATTCCCTTTTTTTTACTTATAAATAAATTTAAATATTTTTATAATTTTAGGTGCTGATTCATGGTATGCCGAATACAAACGTCTATCGTATAATGTACCGTTAATATTGACCGATGAGTTAAACATACATTCACATCAGGTTTTACACGTTAGCTTTTCAAATAATGGAAAAATGTTTGCAACATGCTCAAAGGATGGATTTGTTATCGTAAGTATTACTTCTAAAAATCTATTGAAATTATTCTCTAGATTTCATCGAGTTTCCAAAAAAAATCCCAGCGTCTCGTATTGTATTTCGGGTCTCTAGGTCAAAGAGGAAGTAGAGCTAGTTTGTTTAAATTAAAATTAGTAATTAAACTGATACTCTGATATTGCTCTTGAGATCCTTAATTCAAAAAAGAGGAGGGACTCATATCGACGGGTTAATCACTATGTGAAATTGTGTCCCACTGATTTCCAAATTTTAATAATTTTCCATTTTTTGAAATGACGAAATGATGGCCATTTTTTAAATGATTTCCATTTTTTGATTTCCAAATAATTTTTATTTTTTTAAATGATTTCCAAATAATTTTCATTTTTTAAACGAATTCCAAATGATTTCCATTTTTTAAATAATTTCTAAATGATTTTCATTTTTTGAAATGATTTCCAAATTGTTTTTAATTTTTTTGAAATGATTTTCAAATAATTTCCTTTTTTAAAATAATTTCCAAATGATTTTCATTTTTTCAAATCGTTTATTCCATTTATTAAAATGATTTCCAAATGATTTCTATTTTTTTTTTTAAATAATTTCCAAATAATTTCCATTTTTTTAAACAATTTCCAAATGATTTCAATTTTTTGGAATGATTTCCAAATGATTTCCATTTTTTGAAGTGATTTACAAATGATTTACAATTTTTTTTTAATTTTTTTGAAATGATTTCCAATAAATTTCCATTTTTTTAATAATTTCCAAATGATTTTTATCTTTTTATATGATTTTTAAACGATTTCCATTTTTTAAAATGATTTCGAAATGATTACAATTTTTGAAATGATTTCCATTTTTAAATGATTTCCATAAGGTTGTCCCATGATTTCCAATAGTGTTTAACCCCTCGACTCATACACTAAATTTTCCAAACAATTCGGATTTCCATCTGCTATCGTGAAAAAAAATGTAAAAACCAATAAGTAATTTCATCAATATTTAGTAGTATTTGATGAATTTTGAGTAGTTCAAATAGAAGCTAATTATACAGGACCAATTAATTGAAACGCTTATTGAGGTTCAAATACCAAACAAGCCAAAGTAAAAATGTCCTTAGATTAAATTAATTCTGTATTTTGAATACATTTTTGTAATGCAATTCAATGTTCTTTAATGTTATGTTGTATTGTTCAGAGTTTCTTTATAAAAAAAACAGTTAACAGCAATAACAACATTCCCAATAAGGGAATTACGACAATATTTATAATTGTTGTAAGAAAATTGATTCAATTCAAATTTTGAATAATTTTCCATGTTATTATGAAGGTTGAATTAATAATATACGATAAATGTTATTATACATTTTTATTGTATTTATTTTAATTATAATGTCTTTTATTTATTTTTTATAATTTTTTTTATTTTTTAATTTAAATAAATATGTAAAGTTTGATTCATTCATTTGTTTAACATGTTTTTTCTTTTTATTTTCTTTTGTAAATGCTCAACAATTCGATATAAATATTTAATATTTATTGTTTATTATTTGCAGCAAGAGTTCAATAACTATATTATAATTAATATAAACAAAATTTATATTAATAACTAAATATTAAATAAGAAAATATTTACTTTTTCGCTCATTAAGTTATATGATGGACGAATATTTTTGCAATATTATTGAAAATAAACAAATTTATTGGGTGTGAAATAAAAGGTATCTGAAATACCTACAAAAATGGGTCAGATTCGACTGCAAATGGAGGAGCATTTTATTATAAAAAAAATGTCCCTCCACAATTGTCTTTCAAAGTCTCCTCAACCAAGTACCGAAGTCTCAATATTTTCACCAAAAGCACACATCGATACTCAAAAACAAACCCCAAACCGTCTCCAACACTCATGCTCCACCAGAACCAAACCCTCTTCTAATAGAACATTCAAATTTTTTAAATTAAAATAAAATTCCAAGCATAAACTTCTGAACATCCTTACTTACTTATATTGGCATGGAGTTCTAAATGTTGACATCACAAAAATACCAAATAATTGTTCATAGTCAGCACACATGTCAAGAATTTGAATAAAATCAATTATGATATGAACGAGTATTTTTTTGTATAAATAAACTGGATTTCCAAAATTAGTTTGTACATAAATATACAAAATCTGGTATGGACGATAAAGAGCAACCAAGTAATGATTTCGAAAAAGGATGGTCACTATTAATGTGCAATTGCATATTATCGGCAAATATGACATGATACGTTTAATATAATATAAGGTAAATTGTTATTAAAGATCGTAAAGAGCCAATGCCCAAGTATAGAACCCTGAGTTACACCGCTTGAAGCTAAAATATGATCCAATATCTCATTTACCTCGACGATTTGATACTGATTATGGTTATAAGAATCAGTTAAACTCTTTCAGAATTAGAGAATTTGAAAAATATCTGAGTTTGTATTATTTGGCTAAGTGACCATCTAAATTCTAAGGCTATATTAAGCGAAGGGGAAACTACTAGAAAAATGTTGTCCCATGATTTCTGATTTCCGAAATGATTTCTGTAATTTCTGAGATGATTTCCAAAATGATTTCTGTAATTTCCGAAATAATTTATCCCATGATTTTCGTTAGTGGTTTTCCCTTCGATATTAAGTCTGGGTCAATAATACATTTAAAAAAAATATGGCTAAGTATTGAGCTTCCATTTGACACCCTTTAAATTTTTTTACCTGCACTACGAAAAATGTATGAAACGAGCTTTCATAGAGCGTTTGGGTGTCTGGGCGGACACACTTTCGGCTGAGGGGTAGGGAGGGGTTAGGGAGATTTGGAATTCATCCTATCCGACAATAGGCTTAAAAGAGCCTCTAAGAGTATTTCAACCCAATTTGTTAGTCAAAAAAGCCTTCACCAATATATTAAACGACCGCAAAAATACAAGCATAAAAAATGTATTATGTTAGGGATAACGTATTTCTGATGATGTTCATATTTACTGAACGAAACGTTAAAATAAACGTTTATTTTTAATATTTAAAATAACAATTATAAAGTCCACTTCTATTTTTCCACTACCCAGATTTGGAATTCATCCTATCCGACAACCATAAAATATTCACATGATATGAAAAAATTTAGTTGGAAATATACACAATATTCGCAGTTCAATCAAAGTGATACATTGCTACTGGTGTCTGGTGTACACTTTGGTTCACCGCACAGTACATCCGGTGAAATTGCAGTTTTCAGTGTAACAGGTAAGTCGCGTATGTGACACAAATCGTTCACAGCATTTGGCAAATCTGCAGTGTAACGAATATACTCCAAATAAAATATACTACGACTATTGGGAAAACCCCTGATTTCTGCAGGGGAGGCGTTTAAAGTTTGTATACAAAAGTTTTAAAATGTAATATTGTGATTCCACACCTCTACAGAATGAAAGAATAGGCAAATTACAAATGTTTGTAGTGTGAATTTAAGAGAAAATCACCCCCACCCCCCTGTCAAAGTGGAAGGGGCTCAACTTTTGAATGAAAAATATTGTAATATAAATATTTATAGGGGTTGTGTGTTTTCAAATCAAAGGTCTTGATAAAAGCTACAACTTTAATTCTAAGAGTTGTCGTCTGTCGTTCTCCCATCAGCCTCTAGGAGGGGTTAAAGGATTTCTAAGAAGGAATATTTTATTTGCCTGTCTGCGAACGATAGCCAAAAACCTTTAGAACTCAAATTGTAGCTCTTGTCAAGACCTTTCATTTGAATACACACAACCCATATAAAAATGTATTTTTAATATTTTTCATACAAACGATAAGCCTCTCCCATTTTGACCCCCATAAGTTCACACTACAAAAAAATTTAATTTGCCTACTCTTACATTCTGTATAGGTGTGAAATCATAATATGGCATTTTAAAACTTTTGCATAGAAACTAAAACCTCCCCCCGCTTGCCGAAAGAAGAATTACCCCAAAAGTTGTAGTATAATTTTTTGGTCGAGGGACAAACCTTTACAAGATAGAATGGGTAAGCAATTTGGAGCATATTCGCTATACTGCAGTTCATCCCAACATTTAAATTTATTTCATTTTTCAAGGCGATTCACATCTCCGTTGTCGAGTCGTAAATCGTCCCTATGACATTTTCGGTACATGGTTTAGTGATCAACATTTAATATCTGGTGATTTGCATTGGTTGGCCCATCTGGTTAGCACGTCTGTATTGTGGCTTAACAAAGCAAATCAAGAAGTAGACTCTGAACATGTTCCTATTATGAATCAATTATACAAATTTTATAATCCAAATGCTAGTTCGATACGTGCACTGCTGATAGCCAATTGTCCCTGGTTGGATGAGACTGAAATCGGTAATAGTTTCTAAATTTTCGATAATAAAATGCAATCAAGATTTGTCGATTTTACAGGTTGTGATGAACTAGTAACGACGAAAAAACCGAAAATAGAAGAACCACAATGCTCTGGCAACCCATTGTCACACATTAAAATTGTTCAAAGTACAGCGGCTACAAATATGGAACAAGTTCCGAGTGGTTCGGATGCGGGTGCTGATTTTCAATATAGTCTGTTAGATGGAAGCGGTAGTAGTGGTGGTGGTGGGGGCCGGTCAATAAGATATTCAGATGATTTTCGTAAAGAATATGTAAATAATTACTGTGAGTCATTGGATGAGGATGACGATGAAGAAAATGACGATAGCGACGACGATGAAGATTTGGAAGCGGACGATGATTCTTCAGAGGATGATTTAGAGAATTTATGTCCCAAATATTTAATATTTGCCACCGGCTCAAAAACTTATACATCACATCAAATTGGAATTAAACGTGTTAAAAATATAAATTTTCCGAAAAAATTAGACCCAGGACCATCGTTACGAGAACGAATAGCGGCCAAGGAACGAGAACGAAGAATGCAAGTATGTCAATTCTTTCGGACATGTTTATTTTATTAAATGGTTTTGTAATTTATCTACTCCCTAATCAATCTGCTTAATCTGAGCAGACCCTATCTTCTGAATACTGCATTGCGCAAGGGTGGTGACGTACCTTTAATTTCGTCACGAGCAAAAATCATAAAAATCAAATCCTAAAAACTTCTTTATTTCATAAACTAAAGCAGTAGAAGTAGAATAAGTAATTTACAAAATGATTTCTAAAATGTTTCTTGATTTTCTATCCCTATTTTTTACAATTTCATAATTTACGTCAATTATTATTAAATGACTTCTGTGAGTTCCATTCATTCGATTTGCTATAGTTAAACTAATTCACGGAAAGCTGGGACATCCAAAGTGAACACATTTCGATATTTTTTTCTGATATCTGGAAAATGTCCGATCAACAAATTTACATTGATTAAAATAAATTAAATGAAATATAGATGACGACTCTTTAGCATTATTCTGCTAAAATTACCATAAACACTTATGATTCGCTTGCAAAGCTTTGGCCAGCAATCTGAACATATAGAAGAATCGAAAATCTCAGAAGTGTGGTGTTGTACAGAGTTAGTCCAATCGCTGATGAAGTTAATAGTTAACAGAAACTACTTGAACGTCGCTGTTTAACCCATATTTTTTAGATAAGATTCAAAATATATAAAGTTTATAATAAATGACATAAATTATAATTTATAATTATTACCCG